>APFE030799760.1:10340-38183 GCA_000404065.3 Pinus taeda
AATTTTGTTTTCTTTTTGAAAATGAAAATCCAAACTTTCAATCACAAGCTTTTTGAAGTTTTGTAAAGAGAAAACTCAAAGCGGATTCCTCAACAAGGGGAGATTTCATAAATGGTCAGACTCATAAGAAGGATGATAGACACTATGGTGATCTGAAGTCCCTACAGCTTCTAAGCTCAGAGCCACTACACAACCAAATCGAAAAACAAACCCAACAAGCAAAACTCCTAGGAATTTCACCTAAAACCCTAATGCTAATGAAATTAAACCAAGGAAAGATTTCAACTAGCCACATGCAGGTATGGGCAGAGGATAACCACTAGAAAAACAAAATAAAACTAATTTTAAAGAGTAAAACTCAAAATTTCAAAATTTTAGCAGGGTACGCAGGTTCAGAGTTTACACAGGTGTGGGTACGCTCTGTGCACAAAGTAAAATGTATAGGTACGCACTGTGATACACGTGCAGACTGCGGACTTCGACCAAAGTAATGAAAAATAAAAAACAAAACTAAATCCACTAAGTCTACCCAAATCCACACACAACAAGCCAAAAACAGAAACAAAAAGGCAAGTTTCTCAAGTCAAAGAAAAACGAGGAAAACAATCAAGTCCCCAGTGGAGTCGCCATTTTGTCACGCGAATCAGTCGATCTTGCGGACAAGACAGACCTTCCTAGAATCTAATGAAGACGTAATGACAAAAACCAACTAGACACTATCTTTCTCTAAATGTGCTTTTATAAATAATGGCAAACAAGTGTGTTTAAGGCCTACCTTATATCCAACGCAAGTTTGGGGATGCCTTTGCTCCTTTGATCCAAATGAGTTCCTTTGTCGCAAACCTGCAAACACAGACAAGGCAAACGATTAAATAGCACCTGAATAACCAGTATTACAAAACATATTTAACATGAAAGTCAAGGAGTCCATGAAACAAATAACATGGGATACTTGTTGAGAAAAATGAGCCTGATTGTATTAATTCAAAAGAAGAAGAACTTTAGAACCTTTGCCTTGATGCTGTACAAGCTCCTCCCAGGGTCCAACAAGAAGCCTCCTCTACTTTGACAAGCTTCACTCACTCCCCAATGAAGCCAAAATGGTCTGTGATCTCTCCTCTTAAGCTCAAATAGGAAGTCTTAATTTCACCAGCATTTACCCTCAAAAATGTTTAGCTTCTAACTTTCCTAGCCACTAACCCAATGCCTCAATTTATAGTGCAATGGAGGGCATTTACTAGGTCCTCCTTCAAATGGATAGAATCCTCCTTCAAAGGGATAGCTCCTCCTAACAATGGATTAGCTCCTTCTCTTTTGGGATGCATGAACCACTTTGGAGCAAACAATCCACGTCAAAATTCCTTCTAGAAACATCTAGAATTAACCCAAAGTGATTTTTTTAAGATAAAAATTGTGCCTTTTGACTTTCACAGGGGTACGCACCCTCCCCTATACATACAGAGGGTATAAGTATGCAGGTACTCTGAACAAAAGGTGCGGGCCGCATGCAAAAGTGAGAGAAAGTGCGGAACCAGAGTTATATTGCTTTTTGATGTCTTTCTCTCATTTCCAAGGCTTGTTTTGAAGAGCTGAGGTCTGAGACTTGCTTAGGAGGCCGGTATAGGTGGTGATAGACCTATACTGACTGCAAATAATCAAGGTGACGATATTTTTGTATAACACTAACACTCAAGGATAAACTTGAACTATCAAGATGAAAAATAATGACACAGTGTCGTGATGAACTTGGCAGGGTTGATGTTACAGTCCTTGAAGAAGACTTCATATGCCTATACCTTCTAGGCCTTCCCAAGAGTTGGAGTACCTATCAAGATTCAGTGAATGGGAAGGAGAAACTATCGAATTGGGAGCACTTATGGTTTGATTTGGTATAAGAAGAAATAAGGAAAAATACCAGATATGGGACTTCATACAAGGGCGAGGATGAATAAAAAATTTATTTGGATGGAAAGGAAATAATTCAAACGAGAAGAAATCTCAACCCAATCTAGAATCTAGTCAAGGGGTCAAGAAGAAAGATTTTCCAAAATTAAATTCTCCCGTTGTCATGAATTTGGGCAATATATCATGAAGTGTCCACACAAGAAGGAAAGAAAGAAAACCTCAAGAGGAGAAGCAGGTGAAGGCTTGGCTTCATAGTTCGAGCTTTAATTTACCCTCATCGCATTCATGGAAAACACAGTGATGGGGAGCATGTGGTACTTGGACCCAGGTGCATCATTCTAAATGACATGGTGTAGATACTCTTTCAATGACCTAGAAGAAAAATATTTGTAGATGCATATCGAGATAGGGGACAATATAAGGTATAATGCGATTGGGATTGGTACAATAACCTTTTAGAGGGAGTCAGGCTCCCCCATTAAGCTCAAGGATGTCATGTTCATTCAAGGCCTAAAGAAAAATGTCGTCTTTGTTGGAGTTTTGGAATACCATGGTTATGATGTGGTCTTCAGAAAAGGAAAATCATTCCTGAGACACATAGCCACGAGATAATGGAAGCAAATCGGGTTTCATGTGAAGAACCTGTATAAGATAGATGTGAAATATTGTGTTACATTAATCAAAAAGGTAGAGAATATGCAAAGCGGCGATGTCAGTGAACTTTAGCTGATAAGACTTAGCCATGTACATCATGTCTCCATGAAGATCAAGCAGCAGATAACGAGAGGCCTCCTCAAAGAATCACTTGAACAACAAGACGCATGAAAAGGATGTACCATGGGGAAGCACACGAAATCCACATTCCATGATTGGGACAACAATTCCCATGCAATCCTTGAAAGTATCTACTCTAATGTCTGTGGACCTTTCTCGATAGCCTCCACTACCAAACAAAAATATTTTTTCATTTTTATTAATGACTTATCACAGAAATGTTGGATCTTCTTCATGTGAAAGAAATATGAGACATTGTCCATGTTTGTAGAATTCAAGGCTCTAGTTGAGAAAGACGCTGACAAGAAGGTGATGGCTCTCAAGAGCAATAATGTAGGTGAGCGCATGTCGAATGAATTTAAAAAATTCTATTAAAAGAAGGCATTCAACCAGAGTTGACAACACCCCACAACCCACAATAGAATGGAGTGGTTGACAGAAAGAATCATAGCATTCTGGGATAAATGAGGGTGATGTTGCATGGCCAAGGCCTACCTATGCACTTATGGGTCAAGGCATGCAACACAATAGTCTATTTGCAGAACTCGACTCCTCATCAAATTTTGTGCATGATTAAACTAGAGGAGGATTTCTCGGGGAGGAAGTCGAATGTATCGCACTTCGGGATTTTTGGAACCTTTTTTTACTGCCATGTGTCCAAATAATCAAGGAAGAATCTATAGTCAATAGTAAAATTGGGGTATTTTGGGTTACATAGAAACTCCCCACAACTAGCATGTGTACTTTTCATCCCTCAGAATGATATTTGTGTGAAGCGATGTAAAATTTGATGAGCAGAAAGCCATGTGTTTCTCTCTTGAGAGGAAACTTTAGACCCCACTAGGGTAGGAGCTTTTAGCTGCAAAGGAGGAACCTCATGAAGTTGTGGAGCAAATAGAAATTAAGGAGTAGAGAGTGGAGGTATCCACCCAAGTAAAATCATCAAGAGAAGGCAGAAAAAGGACCATGGAAGCTAAGAGACTTATGCAAGATGCGAGGGAGAATGTGGGTTCTCCTTCAAATCATCGCAGGTAGAGAAGGTCACTAGATCGGCACACTGGCTACATGGCTGTAATGACTGAGCTTGTAGAGATTGATCCATCCTCTTTTGAGGAAGCACTAGAGAAACTTGTATGGGTTGATGCAATGGTGGAGGAATAAAAATCTATTTTAAAGAAAAGTGTTTGGGAAGTGGTCCCAAGACCAGCAAATAAGTCATTTGTGGGTTCGAGATGAATCTTCAAGGTAAAGAAGGAAGTAGATAGAATAATAGAGAAGTACAAGGCCATATTTGTGGCCAAGGGATACACTCAAGTTGAATGGATTGACTATGAGGAGAAATTTGCTCCTATAAGAGGTACTCATCCATTACATCAATTCTTTCTCTGGTTGCACAAATGGGGTGGAAGATCACTAGAAGGATGTAAAAACAACATTCCTTAATGGAATTATTGGGGAGGAGGTGTACATTGAGTAATCATAAAGATTTGAGACTTTTTATCAAGAGTCTCATGTGTGCAAACTTAGGTGAGTGTTGTACAGTTTCAAGCAGGCACCCCATGTTTTGTACACCAAGATCCATCACTATCTCACTGGTTTGGGCTTCACCAAAAGTCTGGTGGATGGAAACCTCTATCATATCTTGGTAGAAGGTAAATTTCTCAATATTGTCTTATATGTTGATGATTTGATTTTAATTGGTGATGAGTAGCTAATCGTATATTGCAAGGAGGAACTTGAAAGGGAGTTTGAAATGAAGGACATGGGTCTCATGCACTACTTTCTTAGGTTTAAAGTATCGCATGGTGATGGGAAATTGTTAATCTCTCAAGGAAAGTATGCAAATGAGATACTATAGAGATTTCACATGGATAGTTTCAAACCCATGGAGACAACTCTAGCAATAAACTAGAGGAAGGAGGATCCCACCTCAGGTGAAGAAGCATATTTTACCATTTAGCGATAGCTAGTGGGTTCACTGATGTCTCTTGTCAACACACAACCCGATATGTGTTATGTAGTCAACCAGATGAACCAAGTTAAGGTTAGGCTAACCAAATTGTTTTGGAGGGAAGTTAAGCATGTTCTATAGTACCTTATAGGCACTACCCAGTTTGGACTATGGTACAGATGGACAAAGGGAGTGATGTTGTGTGGCTTCATAGATGCACATTGGGTGGGAAGTCCATCAAACCGAAAGAGTACATCAAGTGGAATTTTCAATGTTGAGTCCACAACGATTTCTTAGTAGAATAATAAGCAAAAATCTATTGCACTTAGCTTGATAGAAGTAGAATACATGGCTACAAGTCAAGCAGCATGTTTGGTGATATGGATGAGAAATATAATTGTTGGATTATCTAGTTAAATGATGGATCCAATTTGGATATACTGTGATAATCAGAGTTACATCAAGCTCTCTGAGAATTCTATTTTTCACGATCAATCAAAGCATATAGATATCCCATATGAACATTTACGGGACCATGTGTAGAGGTGGATAATGTTGTTGTAGTACATTTTGATAAAGGAATAAGATGCTGAAATTTTAACAAAGGCCTTGTAAAGAGGGAATTTTGAGTTCCACAAGTGTAGGATAAGGTTGCTTGATAATCCTTTTCTTATTGAGAGGGACTGTTGAAAAATTAAGCAAGAAATTCTCATTTTGATTTTGCCTTGATTAAATTGAGAAAATTTGAATTTCCACATCAAAAGACAATTTGGATGATGTTAAATTGTGTGACATGGCTTGTGTCACCCAGTTAACTCAGTAAATTTGAGTTGGAGGAGTTTATTTCATCTTATGTGATTGCTAATTTGTAGTAATGAAGGTTAGTTATCTCGAGTTGTTTTCAGTTAAACTAGTTCAAATTTTTGGAGGAACTAACGGAAGGTCAATTAAGTAGTAGGCCTTTAGTCAAACTCATTGATCATCCACTTAACTAATTAATCAACCCAAAATAACTAGTACATGCAGATAATTCGAGTTACATAGTTGAGGTGGACATTTCTTATAGTGTCTTTTTCAAACCTTCCATTTCTTCTTTTAATGCATCCTTCAAATTTTACATGTTACTTTTTATTTTTTCTTCTAAACCATAGACCTTAACGTTCATCATTTCCAATTCATTTTTGGTCACTCTTTGTGAGAGTGAAAATTGTTGCACTTGTTCTCGCAATTTTGACATGCCATGTTGCATTTCCTCTTATTCATGTGTCATAATAGATATTTTCAAGGGATTAATTATTGTAGCATTTTTATTTGGGGGGGATTTTAAAATGAATTAATGATATCTATGCTTCAATATGCTCTTTGAATAAATTAAAAAAGAAAAAATCAAACAAAAACTATGCAAATTCAAAAATACACACCTTTTAAGAGCTTAATTTTGAGCTTGTTTATAAGGCTGACCTTCAAACCATTGTATCTTTGTGATCTAAGCCTCCCAATGTCTAAAATTGTGTCATGTGGTAGCTCACTGAATGTTCTTTCCTACCCCACTAGTTAGAATGAAATTGGATTCTTCAAGATAAAGTTATGAAAAATACCCCACAATGCTCTGATTATGGACTAGTTTAGTAGAACGAAATTGTATACCATGTCATGTTTCATTGTTATAACCTTCATCCCTTAAATTCTTACATAACAAACTAAACTTTATGCATGGTTATTTAATTTTTATGAAATTCAAATCTGATGCTTGAAGAAAAAGTTTTGATGATTTTACCCAGGACACTTGATTGAGACAAAATTATAGAGCATACAGAAATCATAAATTCCTTGGACCGTATATCCAAAAATATAACAAAACAAGGTATAAAATTGTAACAAAATTTTCATTAATATTTTCCCTCCATGTGGTAACAATTTCATACTCTAAATTTTCATTGAAAAAAAAATTATAATGAAAATTCCACGATGACATGTTTAAAGTAGCAAAACCCTAGGATCAAGAACTTGGATACCAAATGTTATGTATCCAGATCAAAATAAAATAGAAACATAAGAAAAAATAGCTCAATGACTAGATAATAAGTCAGATCAAGCGGTAAATGTTGATTTACATCACATAAATGAATGATTCTTAGATGATTCAAATGAAAGGACCTCCTTAGTATATATAGGAGTCTAGAGGGTCAAAATATAATATAGACTACATAACAATAATAATGTAAGGGCACAACATTAACAATAGTGGGCTTCTATGGGGCACACAAATAACAATACAAGGATACACTAGTTTTATAGGTATCTAAAAAGTAGTTCCTTATGATGATGTCTTGATGGTTTCAGAGGAGTTGTAAGACATTGGAGAGGCTTTGGAAATGTCTAGTGAAGTGGTAAAGCAATATGGTAGAGTTCTAGGAAAATTATCTAGGCTTTTCTTCATATTATCCCATCTTCGTTGGGAAACTAATAAGAATAGTGTGAGGATTCTACATTTTTGATAGGAATCTAGTGAGCATAGTGAAAAAATATTCTTTGGGAGACGTTGGTACCCAAGCAATGATTCCTATCTTTGAAGAAATTGAAAAACGAGGAGAAAAATGATTGAATTTCCCAAGAAAATCATGTGCACGAGCATGAATAACATCTATTGGATACCATAAACATTACCAGAAACAAAATCCTTGGATTTACCCATAGTAATCTTAAGGAAGAAAATATATATAAAGGCAAGGAGTTAGGTCAGCTAGTGTGCTTTCATTGATGAGTTATGTTCAGTGCGTAAGTGTTGATGAAGGTGAGCGATTTAAAGGTGCAGAGGTTTGCTGGTTTGGTAACTATTCTTTGGGAAATATCAATGGTCTGGTCTTATTTCTCGACTATGATAGTCCACTCTTGTTGTGATATTTGAGTGTAGTTTGCTAAACAAATTACCTGAAGGTAATATTTTATTAGGTGTGCACATAGATAGTAAGTTTCTATTTACCTTTTGGCTTGAATGTATTGCATAATCCTCTAATTGTTGTACGCTCCATATCACTGAAGGATCTTTTTCTTATACGCATCATAGTTCTCTTGGTCATATTCAATGTGCACATATTTTCTGGATTTTTGTTTTATTATATGTGCATCATGTCAAATTTTATTGTTTCCTTTGTGGCTGGTTTGAGGTTTACAGTGGTTCCACAAATATTATCATGAAGTTTTATTTTGCATTGATCAACACATAGAGATGAGATTGATATTCTATTTTTGAATTTGTACATTGATCTTGGTCGAGATCACACAGTGAATGAAAGGATTTTGCATAGTCCTAATAAGATTATAGTTGAATGCCTAATAATTTGACTTGTTTCTTTTGGATGAGTAGAGGATCTACATATACAAAGGTTTATGTCCTACTCCTACTTGGTTATGAAAAATTGTCATGAATTATTTATAGATACTAATAGTTGAATAGTTCTCATTGTATATTTTCTATTGTATTGGAGACCATTGAATTATTATAAAGGGTGAAGGGTGAGTGTACAGGACAAAGAACTATATGCATAATTACCTGTACAAAGGTTCGTGAATTATTTGTGATGGTGTTGCATGTCTTGCAAAGAAATTATATGCAAAATTGAAGATAGAAACAAATAATTGTCATGGTAGAATGCAGGGACTAGCCCTATGGTGGTTATTTATTATAGTGAATGTAGGGATTGACTCTATGGTGATTATTTACTATAGTGAATGAAAAAATTAACTCTATGGTGAATATTTATTATAGTGAATGCAAGGATTAAATCTATGATTTTTTTGGTGCCATGATAGAATCATCTATTTTAGTTGCTTCTTTTTTAACTTAATGTCTGTGTTGATTGTACTTTATGTCTCAATATTGCAATGAGAGTGTATAATTATGCTTGATATTGTTTATTAGAGTTGAAAGGCTCGACACATTGCAAATATATATATAGTAGCTTTTGTATTTGTTGATAGTTGATACGCTTCATGTATTGAAGTTGCAAGTTCAGTGAGAATATTAGAGGATTGGTTTTATTTTTTATTTTTTGTTGAGCATAGTTCTTATGTGGCTCCAGTTTGAAATATTTTGATGAAATGTGGCCTACCATATCAATGATTGTTATAGGTAGCCCAAGTGCGAAATATTTTGGAATGCAGATCACAGGAGGTTAGAGGGACCATTGGCTTCCCTCCAGTAGCATCTGGAGAAATTAGTGGAGGTAGAAGTCTCCAGCAAGTAGGACCATTTGCACTAGTAAAATCTTGCACCAGTGAAATATGTAAATAATTTTGTTTAATAATAATAGAAGAGGAAACAGACAAAAGCAACGATGGTTTTTCCCAGTTCAGTTTTCCACCTAAAAATTAAGTGTCCCATGTGGTAATGTGTGTGTGTGTATCCATTGATATGATTTATATGCTTCTATATAATTTTGACACTTCGCATATGTTATCTAGCAATACTTAATTCAATTTTTCATTAACATCACAAAAGAAAAGTAAAAATACTAATTGTATGTTATCTAGAAATACTAGTGTTAAAGTTTACAATATAATCAATTATGGTTTTATTGATTGGTAACTTGAGGTATTTTTTTAATTGTAATTCTACATTGTGACATTGGAGAATCCAGTCCTCATATTTTATGCCAAAATTGTATGGATATAGTTGCAATATTCATGCATTAAGTCCACATGAGATTATGTTATGCAAATTCTACAATGGCAATTATTACATAATAAATCCTCAACCAATCATATTGAAGATAAATAATTTTAAATATTAATAAATAATAATGAAATTAAATCCATAATGTTAAACGGTGGAGAAGTTGCAAAATGTTTTGGTTAAAAACAAGGTAATTTCAAGTCAATGGGAAAATAAAATGCTTTAATACCCTAGGTGCAATAGGTATAATAAAGAACTTTAGCCTTATATTTATCTATTTTTATATAATATTAATAATTTTTAAAATATCACTTTTTATACAATAAAATATAATAATAAAAAATTAAAAACAAAAATAAAAAGAGTAACAATTTGGGAAAAAAATTAATTTTAAAATAAAAATATTTTAATCACCATTTAAAAACTATCACAATACATGTCATTAATATGTGCATGTGTGAATGCAGTTAGATTATCTTAGAGGATTGAGTTTTCGTTTTGTGTCTAAAGATAAAAATACATATTATGGGTCGGAGAAGGCCCTCCCTCATTAGCTACCTCGAACACGTGTGGGGTGGGATATTTATCCATATTTATTAAGCGTAAATGTTCCATATTGGCTACCTCGAATATTGTCTTCCTTTTCTTGAATGGTAAGGTTTAGTTCCAAATCCATTGCCGGTTATAGGGGTGTAGGGGTAAAGGTGTGAGACCATTACAAAGCCATTATGAATTGAATTAATAGCTATAATTAATCGTTTAAAAAGATTTAGGAAGCTCTTAATATTTTAAAAGATAATTAACTAATTTCAGTGATGTATTAGTGGGTGAAAGCATGAAGATGGGTTATATTGTTTGGCCAAATGTGGCGATGAAATTTCATGTTTTTCTATTTTTTTCGAATTAAAGCTCTGAAGATTCATATAAGCATTGTGAATTTTGGTTCAAAGAAAAAACACGTGGAGAATTATGTTGTTATCCTAATGATATTTTTTACAGAAATATTTAGTGTTGTATATTATGTCAATTTTTCATTAAATGAAATGATTGTCCTTGTAAACTTTCATACATCTTCAGAAGTATGTGTGTGTTCACATACCATAACTTTGTCTAAAACGTGTAATATATATATTTATAATATATATATATATATATATAAGCATGATCTACATGGTGAAAGCTAAGCTTTTCATATTTTTTTTTATGCAAAAATATTTTTTTTAATATTTTTCAACCTTGTTGAAGTAATATTTCAATTTGATTTTTCAAACACATGTGTTCACGTAAGGTATTTTTCAGCTAGTTAAATAAATTAAAAAAGCAAGAGTACCCTTTTGAAGAGTACTCGTAAACGAAGATAGTGGTATTTTTTGAAATTTTTTCATTGTGATTATTTTATGATATTGATTTTTTATTCAACCTCTTTAAAAAGGTTCAAAAAAAATTCAAGAATTATGCTTAAAAGAAATTAGATGAAAAATATCATATGAATTCAAAAATGTCAAACTCATATGCCACTGTATAGAAGATTCCTTCATGAATCAAACATGATCAATGTTGCCACCTAAAGTAAAGTTCAGCCCTAAGTTTGCTAGGGTACAAAATGGTGTTGTAGGAAATTTTGTAGAAGGGGTGCTTGTTGGATTAATGGGTCCTCACCCAGGTTCACAGTTAGTTGTGCCAAAAAAAACCCTACAATACTGGCCTTTTCGGCATCAACCCACATAGCGTGGACTGAAGTTTCACCCAGAGTAGTATGGGGGATGCTGGAACAAAGTTTCTGCATCTAGAGATCAGTGTGATGTCCTTTTTATGTCCCAGATCTGCCAACATGCAGATATCTAAGCCCTTAGGGCTTCACACTATAGTTTCCTTTGAACGCCCTCTAGACCTCCGCAAAAGTCTACGATAGGCTTCTGCGGACCTTTAACATATAGGTTATCTAATTACGCGCATAATAGACTAGCTTTAGATCAAAATCCCCACAAATTTGATTAAGTGGTTAATAAACTTAATAGAAAGTATTATAAGATTCACATAAATACTTAACATGCATTGTGTTCAATTAATAAGGCTTATCTAGTAGATTCGCGCATCAATACATCATTATTTCATAAATACATTATCTCATCACAACATATATCGCAAACATAAACAACAGAAGGAAACAGATAAAACATATGAATTTCTCCAATAGTCTTCTTTATTGATCTTCAATACAAGGTTACAGACTCAAAATTCCTTGTACACTCAGTTGCAGGGGTTTGTGCACTTAGCTTCGAACACCTCTTT
Organism: Pinus taeda; assembly: GCA_000404065.3. Taxonomy (NCBI): domain Eukaryota; kingdom Viridiplantae; phylum Streptophyta; class Pinopsida; order Pinales; family Pinaceae; genus Pinus; species Pinus taeda. The sequence continues at coordinate 21,938 of APFE030799760.1, forward strand.
AGGCCTCTGCACACTCTAATACAAAGCCTTTGCCTCCTCTAAGACTTACTTCTCTGCGCTAGCTCTCTAATACTCCATTCTTCGTACCCATAGACAAAGCATAGATCTCCCTTAGACTCTCTAAGACACACCTATTTATACGATCCCATAGTCCGCAGACCAAATGTAGATCTCAAAACTGACTCAATATTTTACATAACGAGGGTAAAAACCCTTTTTGACTCCTATCTACCTACATGATCTGCATCCACAATTCGCAGAGACTTTACATCCTTTTGTCAAACTTTACATCAAAACTTGGGTTTTTAACCCAAAACTGACCCTGGAGACCCCATCCCAACACAAAGGTCGTGACTCATCCTCGAATCACTTGGCTGGTGCAGTGATCTTACTACGAAGATCTCCCAGCTCCACCTACACAAATGCTACCCTAGCAATGGTCTATGTAGCTACCTACTTCACTTGTTCAACGAGCTACTTCATAGCTGGTCCTTTGCTGGCCAGCTTGATCATCTATTGTGTGAGCTGCAAGTTCATCAAATTCTCCTGAATGTTTATTGAGACATGGTAGGCTTCTTCCAACTAAGGACCCAACATGGCCTTAAGTACTCCCTCTTTTTTCTAAGCTGCTTCCACTTGTACAAGGAGCTGCTTACCCTCCTGCAACTTGGTGAGGCAATGCATTATAGAAATTGAGTGCGTCATCTCCCTAACCTCATCATACTTCTTTTGGAGTTAATGGATTTCTATCTTCAATATCTGTAGGTGAGGGTATTCTTGCAAGGTCGTCACCAACTAATTGCTTGTTCAAACAAAGCTGTACAGTCAATTATTGCAGCATCCACAATAGCCATCCCTTAGTTGATGGCAGCTCCACGCTGTTTCCTAACCTTGGGTAAAGTCCAGGCCTCTGATTTGAGGTGTAGCTCTATGATTTTCATATCGAGTTCAAATTAAACTCTTGCCACCTCTGCTTTTTCATTGCGAACGCCTGCAGCTATTTTCCGGATCTTGGCCTCGGGTTGTGCGTTCTCAGGTATGTGCAACTTCGACACTGTTTTGCACGCCTCTACAATCGACACTGTTTTGCACGCCTCTACAACCGCGACCACTGATTGGGAGCTCTGCACCTGGATAATATCCCTTTCCTTTAGGGTCTACATATTCTTGGGGAACATTTAATCATTTTTCACCTGGTACTCACTTATTATACTGAGAGAGTGCTTCTCCCGACCTCTCAGTTCTGCTATTACTTCTGTCTATAATGCATGAAGAAATTCATTGGGAAGCACTGCAATATTGAGGCTGATTTTCTTTATGGTACTTATGATGATCTTGTCATCAGCCAATTTCATGCTCAGGGACCCTCTGGTAGAGCAACTTTTCTAAGGTCCATTATGCTTACCATTTATGCAGCCTGACTTATTCCCAATGCCAAGCTCATCTATGCGGCGCTCACTTGACCTACAACCACCTATATTCAACTAGTTGGGATCTGCAGTTCGCACAGATCCTTCTGAACATTTCTCAATGACTACATGTATTGCTGCTCAAATTGTTGCAGTATTTTGGTTGTATTGTCACACACCTTGTCATTGATCTCGTCAAGGTCGCCCTCTATCAGGGTGATGGGATCCATTTGGGCTTTAGTTGTCTTCTTATTTTTACAGGAACCTTCCTGCTACTGTTGTTTTTTGCAATTCCTTAGCCTAAATGAGGTGCTCTACCCCTCATCTCCACCACTGCCCTACACAAACTTCTCTTTCTCCTCATTTTTAAGTGAAGGGGATTTGTCGCTTTGCTCAGAATCACATTTTTCTTCTTCAACTTGTTCCTTTACAACATGCTCCTTTTCCATTCGAGCCTTTTCTTCGGCTTCCTTCTTCCACTGTGCGACCAATTTCTGTGTCGCCTGTTATCACTCAGATTTTCCTTAGAAGTTATTGAAAGAAGGAAAGGATCTGAGCTAACCACAAACCAACTTTTAGACTCAGGTGCTAGCCCACCTAAGTCGAGAGAGGGCTCTCTCTTTATGATTTAGCTATGTTTGCAAAGAATTTAGGCTAGTATTAATGTTCAGTGAGGTTGTTTTGTTTGAGACTGGTGGAGTTCGGAAGCAAATGGGCAAGCTAGGCTTTTAAGCCATTGGGATATGGAGTCAGACAAGGAGAAATCACTAGATCAAGTCAAATTACTGAGGTATGAGTTCAATAGGTAGGATAACAGAATAAAAACAAACTTTGGGGCTTGAATGGATGATAGTTCTTTTCAAAAGTAGAGGGAAATCAAGAATCCTCAAGTTAGGATTAGAAAGAGGAAAGGAAGATAGGACAACTAGCATAGGGCAATTAAGACTGCTAAGCCAGGGACTTATTAGAGAAAAACTACAGGGATAGAGGAGCAGTTAAGAATTCCTTTATCGAGATAGTTTAGAAGAAAACATATAAATGGTAGACTCTTGATAACAGAGAGCAATAAAGCTAATTCTGATATACTTTGACTATTTTACCATTTATATTTAAGATGACTTAAACATTGAAACATATAGAAAGCACATGAAATCACAAAGATAGAATACTTATTTGTAATTATATTGCACATGAATCTGATGAAACGTCCTCAGCTTTCATTCCTTTTCTAGCAAAAATCCAAATTTGAGTATAAAATCTTTTCAGCTTGATAGCATAGGTTTATAGAGATGTTATAGAATACACCCCTACTACTTCAAATGAAGAAGTATTTATAAAAAAATTACATCAAAAATATCTCATAACCATATGAGATGTATTATAGGAAATACAAAATATCTTATACAAAAAGATAGAGATAGATGGAAAATTGATTGTTGTTGTCCCTTTATTTATGAATGAGCTGGAGGTTGAAATTCGGATTTGCCTCTTGTTGTTGCTTTAGTAATTATGTGCTAGATCTTTGTTTACTTTTTCCTACTGATACTCTTTACCTGATCTTGATACTCTTTACCTGTTCCTGATACTTTATCTTAGTAAATATGTTCTATTTACCTCTCAGTTACCATAGTAAATTATAGGATATTTGTCATATTGGTCCACCATTCTTAATTTGGTATCTTCATCCTGATCAATTTACTATACACTTCATCAGCCTCAGTATATTTTGCAAAATGGGGCTAGACCGTGAATAGGTGTTTCACTTCATGTTCAATATAAGAAAGATTTTCTAAACCATCATACAACACTTTTTCTGTAGGTAGTGCTTTCACTATGGAAGAGCTGACTTGACTTTTGGCTTGTTTGTGCAGTTTCTCAATGTAGTCTTCTTGTGTCATCAATTTGTTATTCATGACCAGTGGGCTCAAAAAACGTTTCATTGTCAAGATAGCATACTTTATCATAAAATCATCTATATCTGCCTAAATAATTTGACATTTCCCCTCCAAATTGAGCATCATGTTCCTCTTATTAAGAACTTTCTTGATCTCAAGGATGGCGGAAGTTCTATCTTCAATTTCGAATTCTTTCCGCTTTCTCTTATTTCCCTTCTCTTATTCCTTTCTCTTCTTCCTTTCTCTTATTCCCCTTTTCCCTCTCCTTTCCCCCCTCTCCCTCCCCATAACCCCACCCTCGCCCAGGGCAATTGGTACTTGTTCTTGTTGTTCAAGAAGTTGATCAATTGGGTTGCCTCTTCAAGTTTCTCTCCCAATTCTTCCCTGCTCTTCTGCATAGCCTCTATAGCTAGTTTAACTAACTCAGTTTGTTCAAAAATGATCTAAATAGAAGGCCAAATATGATTGATGGAATCAATGATATTGGCCTACAAAATCTCTCTGATATCTCTCAAAGGCTTTTCCAATGTTAAGTCATTCTCTAATGTGTTGATTCTTTCAGTCATCCTTCTATTTTTTCTCTCTTCTTCAGTATAATTAATTTGAGATAGCTCATACCTGTTTTCCAAGATGGTAACCATTTCTTTTAGTTTCTTTATTTCAGTTTCTTGGATTTTCATTTCCTCCATGGACTTTATCAAGTCTTATGTTTGCCTTGTTGAAGTTGTTGCTTCTGATGTACTTGCTTTTGGAATAGCTTCTGTCACTGGTAGTGTTGTTTCTGGTGGAAGCGTTGGTGCTAGTGAGGCTACTAGAGTGGAAGGTACTACTGTGGAAACTGTGGGTATCACAGTTGGAGGAGCGGTGGTTGGCTCGCCCTATTTGGACCGCAAAGATTTTTCTAGTTCTTGCTCTTTTTCTTTCAACTGCTCATTCAACTTAAGGACCAAGTCCATAAGATCTTCCTCATTTTGTTTCTCAATTACTTCTGCAGTTTGTGGATGTATGAGGGGAGGGAGTTTGAGTTGTTTCCTGAGTGTAGCAATGTCATCATTCTTTTTCTTTATCAACCTTTCTACTGCTTTAACATTTTTGGGATCATGTCCCAACTCAATCACCAGGTCGTCCAATGATTTTATCCTAGTATCCTTAGCCTAAGAAGAGGCTTTTTCCAAATATAATTGTGTTGTAGTACTACTCAGAGAATTCTGCAACTAATGTGCAGTGATGGCTTTATTAGTAAATGTGGAATAGACCATCTCACTCGTTTGCTTATGGAGCTCAATCTGATCAATTGGGTGGATGTCTTTGGAAAGAACTTCAAAATTTGTTTTCAAATAATTAGCCATGGACTTTGGCTGTTGTACTGTTGGCTTCAGAAATCTCATCTGCATCTTTCCCTCTTTTATGCCAAAGGCTGACATCAACCTTGTTTGATTTGTAAGAGCCATTTTTAGATATTGGGCATAGGTTTGAGCTTTGAGCTTCTCATTCCTAGCCTTAATCTCTTTTTACTTTTCTTTCAAATCCTGGCTCTACTCTGAAATTGTCCTTAGTAATGACACTTCTATACTTGGTTGTCTGCTTAGTTCCTGTGTTTGAGAGGTAGATGGTGTCTCCCCTGCTAGTGTTGTCAGCATTGTGTCACTTCTTGTCTCTTCATATTTTTGCTCGAACAAAGGACTCAATCTCTTACTCTTCACATATACTTTGTCCAATGGCACTTAGAGGGGCTAGCCTCATTCCGTATTTTCTCCTCATTAAGAGGGGTTTGCAATACTGGAGGGTTGTCCATGTTTGTATCAATCTGGGTTAATTCCTCATAAATTCTCTGTGACCCTGAATCTTTTCCCTGTCCTGAAGACTCTGGTTGTCATGATGATTGTGCACTATACTCCTGTGTTAGTCTTTGTGAAGATTCTCTAGGCACTTGTACAAAGGAATCCATATCAAGTCTTTCTTCCAAATCTTTCATAACATTTTCTACTTCAACTTATGCACTATCTTGTTCTATAAGTGTTCCCTCCACCCATTCATTTTGATTTGCATATTATTCTATTTCTATAATTTTGTGATGGATGTAAGGGGATAGCTTGTGATTTTTCCTTCTATCACATATAAGCTATGAGGATCATAGGGCCAAAGGAAACTCTTTTTCAATCTCATTCTCTCAAGGATTTCCTCTGCCACTTTCCCTGCTTTCCTATTGTTACAAATAAATGGGCCTAGGTGATCCTTTATCCTTAGTTGAGCTTTCTTCTTAGCCTTCATAAAGTGGATTTCATCAGAATTGATTATTTGCCTATAGTACTCTAGGGAAAATAATCTCATGGGGAGGTATTTATGCAGTTTAAAGGGACGCAGCTCACGCCCATAAATTCTAATCTCGATGTGGTTCTGGTACAAGTACCAATCCCCAACCTTGTATTGCTTGGAAAACTGGAGATTTTTTTTAATATCATCACTAATTTTGGGAGGGGAACTTCCTCTCAACATGGTAGTTACTGGATGCACAAATTCATCAATAAAATCCGTATAAGGATGGGGAGAAGAGTGTGAATAGTGAAAAATGGAAGTCCAGAAGATGATTGACCTAGGGTTTCCTCTGGTGTCAAGCTTTTGCATAGAGAAAGGGAATTTATCAGTTTGTTAATAGAGGAAAAGATGATACAGGACTGAAGAATATTTAAATATCCTCTCATTCTCTAATCTCATGAATTGCTCATGCATCTTATCAGTAATGAATGCAACATAGTCATATTTGCATGTGCTAGGTTGGACAAGGGTAAAAATAGTCATGTAGGAAAAGGTCATTTCATCTACATACTCATTAGTGGTGAAACCCAGAATGTAAGAAAATATGGTGAAAATATCCCTGCCCAAACCAGTAAAGACATATGACATGTAAGGAGGGGGGTCTTTTGATCTGTATCGTTCTTGAATAAAAGTCTGATTGACTTGGTTAATTTCGGAACTGGATAGCCTTGAAGACTTATCAAGTAAATCAAAAATGGAAAGGGGTGTGAGGTTCTGGCCAAGTTATAATTGCAACATTTCATTTATAGACGTAGTTGTAATGGTGAAAAGCACTTCCTGGTTAGGGGACATTATAGCTCTCAGATTGGGGTTGTAGTTTGCATGGCATTGATGGACTATATCTTGGAAAATATGGACAGTGGGGAATTCATATTTAGGTAGGTTTGACTCCCAAAGACCTATTTTATCATAATTATTCAGATAATTATCCCGATACTTGTAGTATAGCTTCAAGCGGGTCTCATCAAAAGTAAGGTCCTTGATTTGAAAATCTCTATCGGCCAAGGGAAGGTGGTCCAAATCCCTATGGGGAGTAGTGATTTGCACGACATTTAGGGCGACAAGAGATTCCATCCTTGGTTCTTCTGTATTCAAGGACATTAGGAGGGAAATTTAGGGATCTTATGGGGAACCAGGTTGTTCTAGGGAGTATTCAGAGTTTTGGAACACTTAAAAGCACTCAATTTCTAAAGCAATTTTGTCCTGGTTTGATATGAACATAGGGTTTTCCAATAGAAGTGGGTAAATACCTAGTTATGGTGGTACAGGAAATGGAATGCAACTGGAATTTAGTCTAGATGAGGTGTATTGGTCTATAGTGGCAACTGGGAGTTCAGTGGCTTCTTGGAGTTGATGGTATGAACGCAGGGTGATAGCATGAACGTGTTTTTGCATGCATGGAGAGCTAGAGGTTCTATTGTTTCGGTAAAACAAAAAATAATGAGCATTTTTGTTTTTATTCACAAAGTCAAAATTTTTGGTAGGTGTGGTGAAAAGGACAGATGGCGCTAGTTAATGGATGGGACACTTTGTCATTTAGCAGAGGCAGTAAGAGGGAGTGGTAATGGTATTCATCGCATAGCGTTTGGGTAGTTGGTGGTTTTGGTAGAGTGTCGCGTGATGCCACAAATTGAATGACACGTAGCATTGGCAAAAAGTCAAATAGCTTGTATGAGGTGGTTAACATTCGACCAAAAGGCCCACGCGATATGAATGAGAGTCATTGGATGGGGGAAAGCAGATCAAATGGTCGTCGACAACGGAAAGTTTTAGGGAGTTAATGGAGGGGGCCTGAAGGCATAATCAACATAATTAAAATGACTTTAATTATATCGGGGATGATGTGATTGGACGAATAAAGGATTAATAACTTTAATGATATCAAGGGTGATTGTATTGGCAGAGAGGCTATTAATTAATCGTGATGACTAACTAATCCCTTTTTAACACATCGGGGGGTTTGGCTCCTAATTAATCACAGTTTGATTAATTAATTCAACTAAATTAACCTTATTATGGTTTATTTTTCAAACCATCAGGAAGGGATATTTAGTTATTATGGGATTTTAATTAATAATACGGGAAAATTTGTTTCGGGATTTAAATAAATAATAAGAATTAAGAGTTAATATGACCATGGAAGAAGAAAATGTGTTAAGTAAATGTTTCTGAAAATACATTCATCATCCAACATTATGACTTAGGCTAGAATGTGGTTGGGGGGTTTTATAAAGAACCATTTATTTTTCCTAAGTAAAAGAGTGATTTTACTTTAAGAAAAGGATTTGAAGGTAATGAATGAATTATCAATGAGGTGAATTTGATGAAGGGGCTTTAGCACTTAGGCATTACAAGTTATTGGGCCAATGGTCTGGTCCCTCTAGAAGTCAGAGAAATGCTCTGAGCCCCTTTAACTTTCAGGTTGTTCGTGCCTTTAGTACTTACGGGAAATTAGTAAAATTTAGGGAAAAATGAGTGAGGAGGTTAATTAGTTTCACCTTTGTCCATGATGTTAATGTCTTTATTGTCATCCATATCTTTAAGTTCTTTTGATGATGAAAATATATGACTTGATATCTCGATAATAATTCATCACACATAATTCTGCAACCATTCATCTACTTACCTTACCTACTTATCCTACCATTTTTTCTTCTTTTATTAGGGTCTACTTAAATTGGAAAACCCTTATCAAAACCTTTTCTATTCTTTTACAATGGTATTCTAACTAAGTTTATCCTTATTACATCCAAGGGCTTAGATTAAACTGTTGAGCTCCTTTTATTCACTCTACCTATCTACTTATCAGCCAAGATTAAACAGTTTGGTTAAATTTTATTCTCTATCTCTAAACAAGAAATTCAAAACATGAAATAACCAAGATTAAACTATTTGGTTACCTATTTGGTTACCATGGATTGTTGCATAAATAAGAAGTTGCAGACAATCATTTATACAAAAAGTGAAATAGTAGTGGCATTTTGACTAGCACACTTTAATGGCCTTTTTATTTTCTTGAGGTTCCTTTTTTATTTTTTTCTTTCTGACCTTTTCATTGTTTTTGTCCTTTTATTCTTTTTCTAGGACATACCCTCTTTACATTTTTTAATTTTTTGATTTTTTACAAATATGGAAAACATTTGCAACAAGCTAAGTTGTGTACATATTTCAGAGCTAAACCAAGTTAATCATAATATATGACACCTATTGGTCTAGGAACATAATAGTGGCTCCACTTGGGAATGGTTTTTCTTGGTGGAAAGTAAAGAACTATAGATCTATGGCATATGAAAGACTTTGATTGTGCTCTGCAAATCTCATTTTTCCTACTTCTTTATTTGTAAGTATGACAATAACCCTTCTGAAGCTTAGGGCCTTCTCTTTGGGCTTCAGCTTCAAAACTTTCACCATCCAATCAACACTGAACTGTAAAAGGATATAATATATACAATTTAAAAAACCTGGTAAGATTAGAATCTAGGATCAATGTAGTGCTTTAACATTCAACCATTTATTGGTCCTCCTTCGATCTCTGCACCATCCAATTCTTTAAGAAAATATGAATTATTTCCTTTGAAGGCATATATTATGTATGGACCTTTCCACAGGAAGTCAAACTTCCCATGTTTCCCTTTGTCCTCTCATCTTGAATCCCACTTTAACAGTTTGTCTTCCAGATAGAAGTCTTCTGCTTTGGTGCTTTTGTAAAAAATATTCTTAAGTTTTTCTTGCAATACTTGGGCTCTATTGTATACTTCCTCCCTAGTTTGCTGTAAATGGATAGACTGGTTAATGCTCCTCTGTATATCATTTGGTTCCACTTGGGCTTCCTGAAGTAATTTCATGACTAGAACTCCTAAAGATGGGGGGAAAACTGCCTCCATTCCATACACTAGCTCATAGGGACTGGTTCTAATGGATTTCTTAGTTGTAAGCCTATCAACCCACAAAGCATTAGTTAATTTCTTGTTCCAAGTTTTCTTATTGTCTTCCAATAGTTTTTTGATAATATTTATTAGACTTTTATTGGAGGATTCTACAAGTCTTGATCCGAATTAGATCCATGAAGAGTTATTAGAGAACCATGACGGTATTGAATCAGGAAAAAAAACTATGAATTCAAAGAGCATAGAGCAATCAGAAACACCTCTGAAACAGTGGCAGTTGGCAGCCAGCATGGAACAACGAGGACCTCAGTCAAAGCACGCTAACCGAGGCCCATGGAGACTACACAGGAGGTGAAACTAGCCCCTAGGAAGCTCAGAATGGGAAAAGGAGGCATGTTTAATCATGCATTGTTGGGAAAAACCCCTCAAGAAAGAGAGGCCTGAAGTGCTCGGTCACATGAGAGCCAGGAAAACCATGGGCTAAAGGCTAAAGGCTAAGGTGGGACTTGCGCTCCAAAAACCGGTGGTATTTATCAAGGGCACCATTGGGCGGTAAGCAGTTTTGGTGAAAGTGGAGCTATTCCACTCAGCGCCCGATGTGTGGCAAGCGGAGGAGAGAGAAAACCATCGCTCATCGCGTGCTAACTATCGAGAAAGTCAACCATGCGAAATGTGCGAATGGCGTCAGATCTCGGGGATCCAGATCTAACGGCTGAGATCACGCCCGATGGGAAAGCCAAAATGGACAAGGGATTAAGCCACAATCTATAAGAATTTGACATCCGATTTGACTACCAAGGTGGCATATGACTCATTCCATGACGTAATCGAAGAACTGAACTGACGAAGCAAGCCGACGCAGTTGCAGGAGGATAAGTGGCCACTCCCTATGAGCCTAATGATGATGCCGAAATAGGGAATTCCAAGCGAAGCTGCAGCAGGCGATTCGATGAGAGTGGAAGGGGAATCGAATAGCCATGAGCTCGAATGGCTTTAAAGCCATAAACAAACAAAGCAGAAGACACAGAGAAGACAGAACATAGAGAGGAGGAACAAAGAAAAGATAGTGAAGCGAAAGCAGAAAGAAGATAGAGGGCCAGGCTGACCAAAGGCAATTTCGAGCACAAGAGAGCTTGAGGGATTCAAGCCACCTCTGAGGGGATCTGTCAGGACTGAGCACCACACTGGGATCCTTCCATTAAAGACCATAGAGGTCAAAGAGATGGTGAGGAAAAGAGACTGTGCACTCTAGTGGCTTGGGGAATCCAAGAACCACCCTACCAAGCAAATTCTGTTCAGGAGACTCGTATTGAGCTCCTTCATTGTAATTCTCTGCTTTAAGACACAATAAAAGAAGGCCACCACTGAGAGCTAGACTGGAGATGTGGCCCTAGAGGATAGGATGAACTCCTTATTAAATTCTTGCGTTCTTATATTTTCTTACTGTATTTCTCTACTATTTTCCATTTCAAGTGATTGTGTATTTGCAATCTAATCGATCCATTGCCTAAATAACATAGACACACACTAGCATATTAGTCTGTAATACCTTAATTTAATAAATATTTAAATGAGATCACTCATAGGGTGATTTTCAGATCAAGTGGTATCAGAGCATTAGGCTATAAGGTTAGACAAGCTTGTGTTGGTTTAGTTGTTGAATGCTCACTAGATCAAAGCTCAAATTAGGAGAAGGAGAGTTGGTCGAAACTAATCCTGAAATTGGGAGAGTCTATCCTCAGAAGACAATGTCAGAGGAAGGTTCTGTAGGACCAAACCCTCAATTCAAAGAAATTTTTCTAGCTATAAAGTCCATGGTATCAAAAATGTATAAGGACTTTAGAAAGCATAAGGACGAAGATTCATCAGGTTCTAAACATGATAAAGAAGAAGATGAGTCTCACTTCCATGACCACTCCAAAGGAAAAGGGAAAGAGGAAAGCTTCCTCACACCTCCTAATATCCCTGTGCATAACAAGAAGGCATATTTAATCAAACTAGATGTTATATTTGATTTTCCTATATATGATGGAGAGCTAAATGCTGAAAAGTTGGACAATTGGATTAGAAAAATTGATGTTTATTGCAGAGCATAGAACATCGATTCAGACAAGAGAAAAATTTAGCTGGCAAGCCTATGCCTAGGAGGCACTATCTTGGTTTCGTGGGAAGACAGAATCCAAGTTGATATGAAAAGACATGGCGAGGCCATCTCTTTGTAGAGCAAATTTGTTTCTGCAATCAAAAAACAGTTCTATCCATTGGCCTACATGCAACAAGCCATGATGAGTTGGCAAACTCTTCGGCAGTTAAAAGGGCAAAGTGTACAAGGGTATACACAAGAATTTAAAAAGAGAGCATTGATTCTAGGAATCTCATTAGACTCACCAGAAACTCTTTTGAAGTACATTGGTGGTCTACACAGCTACATCATGCATATCATCCTCATGTTTAATCCCACAAGTATAGATGAGGTATCTGTACAAGCTACACACCTAGAAGCTAGAGGAAAGAATGGGAATCCAAAAGTTTGGGGATCATCCCAACCCACTATACGCAAGAGAAAGGGGAAAGGAAAGAAGAATTGGAAGGCAAGGAAGGCTAACACTACACAGAAAAGAAAATCTTCATGCACTCACTATAAAAAGGATGGGCATGATGATAATCATTGTTGGATTCTACATCCAGAGCTTAAACCTAAGAATTTCGAGGGCAAGAAGAAGAAGATTGTTGCAGCTATTCAAAAAGATTTGGGGTCAAACTCAGGAGATGAAATAACTATTGCAGCCACGGGTATAAAAGGTAAGAATTCTGAAGCATCTATTAGTAATTTTGCTCAATCTGTTATTGATGAAGAAAATGAGAGAAAAAGACATGAGCTTTTCCATATTCAAGTTATTTCCAAAAATCAAAAGATTGATACTTTGTTTGATAGTGGCTCACAAGTAAATCTAATTTCTAAAGCAATTGTAAAGAAATTGGGATTAACAACTACACCTCATAAGAAACCATACCCATTAGGATGGTTGAATGATAAAGCACAACTACAAGTGACTAGAAAGTGCAAACTCAAGTTTTCTTTTTGGTCAGCATTTGTAGATGAGGTTGAGTTAGATGTAATTCCTTTGGATATATGTGGAATTTTTTTAGGAAGTCCTTACTTGTATGATAGAAAGGCTATTTTCTATAGAGCTGAGAACGAGTATCTACTTGTTAAAGATGGAATCGAATACTTTGTAAGAGCTCACAAGCTCAAGAATAATTATACTCTTATAAACTCAGGACAGATGAAAAGAATGATAAATTCATGCAAACGGTTCTTACTGATGGTTGTAAAGGAAAAGACACCTGATAAGACCAAAATAAGTGAGGGTTGTAATGCTAATCAGCACGGTGATATAAAAAAGATTCTTTTAGAGTATGATGTCTTATTTCAAGAACCTAAAGGTCTGCCACCCAAAAAGGGAATAGTACATGATATTATTTTGCAGCAAGATGTTCCTTTGCCTAACATTGGGATGTACATGTTGTCCGCTTTAGAGAATGCTGAAATCAAGAAGCAGGTGCAGGAGTTGCTCGAGAAAGGGTTAATCAAGCTTAGCACATCACCATGTGGGTCACCAATTGTTTTGGTGAGAAAGAAAGATGGCTCGTGGAGAATGTGCATTGATTACCGAGCACTGAATAAGATAACAATAAAAAAAAATTATCCCCTTCCTCGCATAGATGATCTTTTAGATCAATTGAAGGAAGTTGTTTATTTCACCAAGCTGGATTTGCACAATGGATACCATCAGGTTAGAGTTGCAGAGAAAGATGCATGGAAGACTGCTTTCAAAACAAAGCAGGGATTGTATGAGTGGTTGGTTATGCCTTTTGGCTTGACCAATGCTCCTGCTACTTTAATGAGATTAATGAATGAAGTACTCAGACCTTTTCTTAATGATTTTGTTATTGTGTATCTGGATGACATTTTGATTTTTAGTAAAACATGGGAAGAACACTTAAAGCATGTTATGCAGACATTAGATGTTTTGAAAAGAGAAAGAATTTATGTTAAACTCTCAAAATTTGAATTTGGCAGTAGTAGGGGGTGGTGAATTGAAAATAGATCCCTCTAAAGTGGCACTCATTGTAAACTGGCCTAAACCCAAGTCTGCTACAGAAGTGAGAAGCTTCTTAGGAGTAGCACAGTATTGGAGGAAGTTCATTTCTAATTTTTCCTCAATTGCAGCTCCCTTACATGCTTTGATAGGATTGAACAAGGTGTTTCAGTGGGGAGGCAAACATCAGAAAGCCTTCGACATCTTGAAAAAAAAGATTAGTACAACACCTGTATTAGCACTGCCAGATCTACAAAGACCATTTGAAATCCAAACAGATGCCAGTGACTATGCCATGGGAGCAGTGTTGACATAGCATGGTAAACCCATATGTTATCATTCTGAGACTTTTAATCCTGTAGTAGTTAACTATCCTACATATGATAAAGAGTTGTATGCATTAGTTTAGAGTGTGAGAAAGTGGAAACATTACTTAACGGGCAAAGAGATAGTAATACATACTGACCATCAACCACTTCAATATCTACACTCCCAAACTAAGTTGCAGCAATCAAGGCATTACAGATGGATGGGTTTTCTACAACAGTTTCATTTAGTCATCAGATATAAAAGGGCATACATAACAAAGTTGTAGAAATGTTATCTAGACCCATTATAAATGCATCTACTATACTTAAGCATAATTATGTGCTACATGAAAGCTACATTGAGCAATATGCTCAAGATATAGACTTTAGAGATCTATATGCAACCTTAAGTCAAGGAAAAAGAGAAGAAGAATTGGATTATCATGTAAAGGACAGACTCTTAGACCATTGTGGGAAGCTCTGCATTCCACAAACTGAGAGAATAAAGATAATTAGGGAAGCACACACTTCTCTGATATTAGGTCACTTTAGGGTAAGTAAAACAGTTGCACAGCTACAAAGTTTTTGTTATTGGCCAAAAAGGAACAAGACAGTTTCTAGATATGTAAGAGGGCGTACTATGTGTGCTAGAAGCAAGCCCAACAATAGAAAACTAGGCTTGTACACTCCATTACCAGTACCTTCTCACCCTTGGGAAAGTGTTTCTATGGATTTTGTTGGAGGACTGCATAAATCTAGGAAAGGTCATGATTATCTATATGTTGTTGTGGATGGGTTCAGTAAAATGTGTATTTAAATACCTTGTAATAAACAGATTACAACTGAATAAACTGCAAAATTGTTCTTTGAACATGTATGGGTTCATTTTGGACTACCCACTTCTATTGTATCTGATCGAGACACCCGATTTGTGGGAAAATTTTTGTCAAGTCTGTGGGAACTGATGAACACCAAACTAAATAAATGCACTGCTTTTCATCCACAAACTGATGGCCAAACAAAATTAGTTAACAAGACAATGATCCAGTTACTGAGAAGATATTGCGGAAAACATCCTAAGCTTTGGGATGAACATTTGTGTTATGTGTAGCATGCTTACAACAGAGCAAAACATTCTTCTACACTAAGATCTCCTTTTGAGACTTGTTTTGGTTTCACACCAAGGTCTCCTTTGGATTTTGTCTTTGGTAAAGATGCCATAGTTGTGGGACACAGTGATGTGGATAGGGAAACTAGGTTCATTAAACAAATCCAAGAGATCCACCAGGTAGTACAAGAACAGCTGGAAAAGAGCGAAGCCAAATACAAGGCAGGCATGACAAGCATCAGATGGAGCATAGTTTTCAAGTTGGTGACCAGGTTTGGATGTATATCAGCAAAGACAAGATGCAAGGTGAAGGTAAAAAGCTAAAGCCTATTAGGTATGGACCCTTCAAGATGTTTGAGAAGATTGGTAAGAATGATTTTCACCTTGATCTACCAGCTTACATGCACATCTACTCAGTCGTAAATGCAGATTGCTTGAGATTGTTTGAACCTTCAATGATTGAGGATCCTGAAGAGTAGAGTCAATTTCCTTCTATTGATGACCTACTACCTGAATATCTTAATGAATTGTAGGAAGACACAGTGCTAGATAGGAAAGTGAGGATGACATGCAGGGAAGATGTTGAGTACCTCAAAATTGGGCTCAAAGGGTCAAAGTCGAGCAGTAAAGTGGATTGAGATTGGGCAAGTGAGAAAATAGTACCCTCACTTAATCGATGCTTGAAAACCAACTTTTGGTGGTCCAAAAGATTTTTCAGTGGGAATGTCGTGATTCGAATTGGATCCATGAAGAGTTATCAGAGAACCATGACTGTATCGAATCAGGACAAAACTATGAATTCAAAGAGCATAGAGCGATCAGAAACACCTCTGAATAGTGGCAGTCAAGGATAATTTTAGGGGCGAATGTTCGCCCTTTGGCGAAATTAAGGGGTTTTAAATTTTTAGTGGGCGAATATTTGTTTCATAGTACATTTTTACAAATCACCTCAAATAGCCCACCTTATTTTAAGGGAGAGGGTAAAAAAGGTAAATTTAGCCCTTGAAATTAGGAGTTACAACCTTCCATTCGCCCATTTTCAAGAATAGGTTTTATTTAAGTGAATCCATTCGCCCATTTTCAAGAATAGGTTTTATTTAAGTGAATCCTATGGGCCAAATACCATATTATAAAAGAGATATTGTAAATTAATAAAAATATAAATAAATGAGAGGTGTGGTAAATAAATAAAACATTTTTTATATTTACTCCATAAGTCA
>APFE030799765.1:0-10565 GCA_000404065.3 Pinus taeda
ATTCCCCAAGCCACTCAGAGTTCACAGACTCCTTTTTCTTCCTACCAGCTCTGTGACCTTTGGTCTACAGTGGAAAGGTCCAACTGTGATGCTCAATCCAGACAGATTCCTCTATGGGAAGGCTTGAATCTTCAAGCTCTCTGGTGCTCGATGCTGCCTATGAATAGCTCAGCCCTCTGTCTCTTCTGCTCGGCTTTACTGCTCTCTGTGTTCAGTCCTCCTCTCAAGGTTCACTATTCACTGTCTCTCTTGGTCGCTTGGATTCTTCTCCTAATTCTCCTCGCCTCTCTTCCACTGTCTCCGTTCATGGCTTTAACCAGTTGATCCTATGCCTGCTCGGATCCTCTCCCGCCTACTCCAATTCTCCTCCTGCAGCTGTGCTTGGAGTTCCCTGTTCAGCGTCAGCATGAATGCTCAGGGAGTGACACATGTCCCCATCTAACTGGTGCCAACATGCTTCATTGGCTCATTCCTCTGGTTATGTCATGAATACGCTCTTTCTCCACCATGGTGGTCAATGGATTCCAAATCCCTTTTAAATCGCAGTTTATTTCCCTGTCGATTCCGCTTCTTTCTATCAGGCGCAATCTCAGCCATTCGATCTGGGCTCCTCCAAATCCAACGTCATACGCACGTCGAGCGTGATTGACTTTCTCAACCGTTAACATGTGATCACGACAATTTTTCTCTCACCTCTACTGCCAAGCGTCGATCGCTGATTGTGATTTCTCCGCTTTCTCCAAAACCTCTTACCGTTCAAGGGCGTCCCGATCAAACCACTAGTTTCTAGCCCGTGGGTCCCACCATCGTACATTGGCAGTTTTTACCTTTTTCCGCCCGCGGTCCTCTGTCTCCCAATGTGACCGAGTGCTTAAGGCTCCCCCATTTTGGCCCTGTTTGGTGCTAATTGTGCATCAAAATTGCCTCCTTTTCCTGATCTGGGGTTCCCAGGGGCTGTTTTGACCTCCTGCACAGTCTCCATGGGCCTCGGTCAGCGCGCTTTGACTAAGGTCCTCGTCGTTTTTTGCCGGCTGCCATGGCCACTGGTTCAGGGGGTTTTTGATGCTGTTTTGGATTTCATTAGAGATTTGGTCAACTCGATACAGTCAAAGTTCTTGACAATCTTTTGTGGATCCGATTCGGATCAGGTCATCACATTGATGGCTGTACCTAAATAAATTAAATTTTTTTTTATTGGATACCCATTGATAAAAGTGGTAACCACAGGGATTCTGGGATTTGCATATTCTTTAGTAGCAAATCTAGTGGACATAAGACTTGCAAGTTTTCCACCTACTTGAATTGTCGAGGGTTCTTTTTTCTGTCTTCCTAGCTTCTTGGTACATAGTTCCCTCACCATTTTGGCATAAATCAGGATATCCTTAATTTCTTGTAGTAACAAGATTTTAATGCACAAATTTCTTAGTTCAAACACAAGATCAAACTCGACTTGATTTATTTTGATTTCCAACCTCTCTAGAAAAGGAGGCTGGACCGAATGGGATGAGGAAGATTCTTGTGATCCTAAAGTGATTTGTTGTGCTGGTATAGGTATGTTTTCTACTTTAGGTGGTTCCAGAATGTCTTCCCCTACAACCTCTACAATTCTTTTAGGCTGAGTCACCACTTTTCCATATCAGATTTTGATTTCCTACAGTGACACAGGAAATTATTGTAGTAAAGGAACATAAACTTCCTGCAAAGGATGTGGGGATATACAATAAATAGGAAAATTGGGATAAGTGACAAATCCAATATTGTGAGCAAATTGGATGGTTTTATTATTGGGGTTAGATATTAGCTGAGCAGGAAGTTTTGTGGGACGAGGTTGATTTGGTGGGGCATGCAACTGAAGTTGTTGTTGTTGTTGTGGTTGTACCATTTATTGCGGCATGGGTTGTGGTGGACATAAGTTCTGAGGTGGAAAATCCTATACAGCAGGGTAAGAAAAATTACCCTTCCAAGGTTGTTGAGGAGGCCAGGGTTGCCAGGGAATTGGAACATTCCACATCTGATTATGAGCATATGAAAATTGAAAATGTGACTGTGACATACCTATAGGACGTGGTTTCCATGGTCATTGAGGTGCCATTGCATAGAGTGCATTGAAAACTTCTTGATCTGCTACGTAGGCTGCTTTAATCTCAGGAAGAGAGGGACATTGATCAGTAGAATGCTTGGCTTCACAAATTTGGCATACCTCTATGCTTTCAGCAAGACATTACCTTAGAGCATGTTTCTTCCTACATTTGGAGCACAATACTGTCATGGTTTTTTCCAATTCCTCTTGTTTCTTCTTAGCCTTTAAAACATCCAATTGTGAAGATAAAGTGCTAAGAATATAGTCTTATAGTTTTCAAATAAGTTACCCATTTCAGTTTTGGTTACTCGAGCTCCGGCAACAAATTTTACAATCCTAGAAGAAGTGTCTCTTGATCCTCCTCCAACCTTAGAATTTCCTCGTGAATAACGTCTGCACAACTCACACACCTCTTCATCTTTCTTCCATTGATCCCTTTCTTCGATTATCCAATAATGTTGGATAATATAAATGGCACAAAGTAATGCTTCCACATCGGACTCATCCTTTCTTGAGAGCGGATCTGCAACAACATTTTGCTTCCCTTTTTTTGTAGATGATTTCAAAGTCATAACCCAACATCTTTGTGACCCATTTTTGTTTTTCTTCTAAAGATAATATGTTTTTCAAAAAGTATGTAAGACTATCATGATTTGTTTTTACCTTGAAGTGTCTCCCCATTAGGTAAGGTCGCCATTGTTTTAGTGCATGTAGTATTACCAACATTTCTTTCTCATAAATAGGTTTGTGTAAATACTTTCCTTTGATTGGAAAACTTTCAAAAATAATGGGTCTTCCTTCTTGCATTAAACAACACCAATTCCATTTCATGAGGCATCACATTCCACAATAAAGCTTTTCGTGAAGTATGGAGTAGCTAAGGCTGGTGCTTGACACATTGCCTCTTTAAAATGTTCAAAGGCCTTAGTTTCTTCTAGAGTCCAAGAAAATGCATATTTATTTAGTAATGTTTTTAGAGGTGCTACTATTCTCCAATAATTCTTAACAAACTTACGATAATACTATGCCAACCTAAGAAATCCTCGAAGATGCTTTATGGTTTTGGGGATTTTCCTCCTTAATGACTTTAATTTTGTTAAGGTCTACCTTAACACCTTCATGAGATACAATATGACCTAAATATTCCACCTCGTATACTCCAAAGAAACATTTGGAGGTTTTTTCATATAATTATTTCCCCTCCTATAGTTTGAGCACCCTGTCAACATTTTGAAGATGATCCTTCCAAGAATTGTTGTAGATTAGTATATCATCGAAAAATACTAACACAAATTTTCTAAGGAAGGGTTTGAAAATGGAATTCATCAGACCTTGAAATTTCGAAGGTGCATTAGTAAGGCCAAAAGGCATAACCAAAAATTCATAATGACCCTCATGAGTTCTAAATGTTGTTTTTAGAATTTATTCAGTCTTCATTCTAATTTGATGATATCCTGAACGAAGATCCAAATTGGTGAAGTAAATTTCTCCATGTAATTCATCCAACAATTCATCAATGACAGGAATGGGAAATTTATCTTTAATAGTGAGCTTTCTGAGCTCCCTATAATCTAGAGTTACGCCATGATCCATCCTTCTTGTGGACAAATACTTGATCTAGTGATCAAATTTTAGCTAAAAAATGAAAGTGCCCAAAATATTTGGAAATTGGTGTCAAGTCATAGTGTTGTTGTTCTGATTCCAACGACACTTGTTTCACCTCAATTTGATGGCGTATGACAAAGTGATGATGTTCTGATTATTGAATTAAATTATAGACTTATAAATTACCAACATAAATTATCAACCAAGGGTAAGTAAACTTGCGAGATGTTGTGAAAAATATATGCAGGCTTGATACCTCAAGTGCTTCCTAATTAAATTAGTCACATATACTCAACACTAATGCCTCTTTTCTGCATCAACACTTGGCAGCAAAGGCTATAGAGTGGATTCACCTCCCTCTACAGCTCTGATATTGCTGATGTTGATCAGAAAATATAAAATATCAAACACACAGCCAAAAGAAATCAATTTAACAATGGAAAGATAAAACTGATTAAATGAATCACATAATCTTAACCATAAATCAATTGATATATGTTGCTGAATCAAAAAAGAGAACACTAGCTGTGCAACAACAATATCACTGCATACACATAATTAAAGGAATACGCTAGTACTACTAATGGAGTTGTGAGTAAAGGGGGCGCTCCCTTACTCACAACCCCTTCAATATTAAAATGGTTTACTCAGTAGAATGAACACAATATATAACTTGTAATAGTATGGAAAAGATCACAGTCTTGTACAATCTAATACGCTGATCAACCAACCAATCCCCTTACGCATAAAATATAATAGTATTTATACAGGTTTGTAGGCATATGATTTTCCTGAATAAGGAAAAAATACCTGCTGAACTATTTACTATTATTATAGGTAAAAAATATCAAAAATAGCTCTTCTGAGTCTGATCCATGACCGAAAGCATGGATTAGACTATTTCTCTACATCTACTAGAGCTTTTCCTCATATAGCCAACGAGAATGAGATTGGAGATCTGGGTGTTTTTGATGATAAATTTGGAGCAGCCAATAGGATCGCATCCATGTAGGTGAATTTCCCCACAAAACCCATGTTCCCATTTATTCTCAGATTAAGTGGACCATAGAAAACTGTTGATTCTATTGCAGGAAATCTGGACGGTTGTAGGAAATCTACACCTACAGGAAATTGGGGAGTGTCTGTAGGAAAGTAGCAACCACAATCTATCTACAGGAAATGGCAGAGCTGCTTCAAATATTCATAAGAATTTGATCAGTTGATTTGATAATTTCAATAAGGAAACAATTAGCTTAAGGAACTACTTAAGAGTAAGATAAAATGACACTTTTTAATTTAATTTCCATACCTTAAGCACATAGTACCCTTTTGGCCAAAATCTAGATAATATGATCGAAATAAGTATAACTAGGGGTCAAATAGAGTTTGAAAATGGGAAAACAAGGTCTTGGAAGGATGTCAAAACTGAGCAAAACTGAGACTCAACACTGATCATTTGGCTCAACAACTAAAAAATTTGTAGGATGTTGATTGGGTTGCTCACTGGGCAGTCCATACTACTAATGTCAACATGTTGACTCGGTGTACCAGCGGGTCAAGGACCAATTAGGCTTAACCAAGTGTCATGATGTGGCTTGGCCAATTGTTTGATTTTTATTGCGTGAATGTTTGATTATGTGGACAAGGGAGAGGATGCCACGCGGCCCAACGAGAGGTCCCCATGTGGCACCCTTAGGGTTGTGTAAAATTTTATGGGGTCGGCTTCCAAGCCAAGCGGGATTGAACCCATGACCTATCGACCAACAATACCAAGTCTTGCCACTGCACCATGTTACACAACATTTTTTCACTATCTACTCCCGCCCATGATCCTGGAGGACCTCTACAATGAACTCAACATGCTTTCCCATCATGAAGAAACTCCCAGTATGTCCCTCCTCATGAGTAGAATAATTCCCCTTTGCATCATTTCCCAAGAATCTTCCTTTTATCTCAGTTTACAAGACCGACGCTACTGACCAGTTTCCTCCTCACACTAATTTGCAGAGATTAAAACTAGCCCTAGCACCATATGAAGCAACTGATCCCTTTTCTAGTCACGTCGATCCTCTTTTGGAAATTTTGTTAAATATGGAGTTGAAGCTTCCAGCTCTAGAAGCTTCATAACGGAAGTTTGGTAGATGTTTGGGTTGGATGGAGCCGAGGAAGTCAGTTTGGGCTCCTTTCCCCTATTAGGATGGAACAAACTCAAGAGATAAGACCTTCTCCCATGATGCGAAGAATCATCTCCCATCCATCCAAACTATGTAAACCTCTCTTTTCCCAAGCTAAACTAGTTTTGGAGTGAGCTTGAATGATCAGCAATACATATATAGCTTGTAGCTTTCTAGTGTATGTTTGAGGGAGAATAGTGTGTTTTGGTTTGGTTTGAGACTAGAGGGAAGAGGCCTTAAAACTTCCATTGTTGGGGCTATCCATGAAGTGCTAGCATAAGTGTAGGAACCTGGATACGTTAGAGGAGACCAACAACATCAAGGCATCCATTGTAATCTCTTTCTGATTTATATGAATACAACTATTGATTGATTTCCTACATGAAGTTTTATTTTACATATCTATGGCTTAATGTTCCTTGACCTATTAAGTAGGATGAATACAATATTGTATGCTATCACATTTGTTGTTGTTGTTGTTTGCTTGTTTCAGGTATTCGAAGGAAGGAAACAGAAGATAGATGGAGTGAGGAAACAGGATCATCACCAAGTGGAATAGCATTCTAAGAGGTAGGAACTCTTAATTGATTCTAGCTTAAAGAGATTTTCCATAGATTGTTTGTTTGTGGCTAGACCCACTCTCTTCGGCTAGAGGAATTGTTTGTGTCCGCACTGAGAATTTACCTGCACCACAAATATGTGACTCTGCTGGGGATCCAATCCTTCTATTTGATTGATTTTCATTTTATGGTTTTGTGTAAACTTTTATAGTACACCATTTATTTCTAGTGTTATCTGCTTTGCCTAGTTAACTACTCTGACCTTGACATTTACAGTGGCAAGTCTGGTTTTAGTCTTTGAAATTTTTTATTTTTTTCCCTGAATCCTCGGTCAGCGCGTTTATTTTTCTGATAGTTGCGCCGATCAGCATGAGTTTCTCAAAAACCGGGGCGCCGACCCCCTTCTGGCACTTGTTGTCAGTTAGGCAGTCGCACCGATTCCTATAGGTGAAGATCAGGGTTTCCCCTAGATCATAGCCAGTGTGTCTTGCCCTTCTAATTTCTGTCTCTCAACTTGTTTTGACTATGTTCTCCCTGGATGGAAATCTCTTTTAGCTTGGTTTGTATGCTTGTTTGATTTGCATTTTCTTCACTTGGTTTCTTGAGTTCGTGGATGGTTCATAACCCTAGGGCATCTAGGTCGTCATCCATTCACCTCTTTGCATGCTCAACAAGTCAAGTTGATAGTTAAAGTTGCTCTTTGAATTTCATTTGTTAGTCATTTTGTTGCCTTGATTTCCATTTAACAAATTTGAAAAGTTTTGTTTGTTGTTTGAATGTCTCTTTTTGAGCATAGATCACATTGCTCATGTTGTTATTGGCTGAGTTTTTGCTTCATTGGTTTGAAAGGAATTCTCTTTTGTGCTTTGCATTTGCTTGTTATTGATTGTATTAGACATGTTTCATTGAAGTGAGAAGCATTTGTGAAAGATTCATTCCGTCATTTCATTGAAAAATACATAATTCTAGTTTGTTGAATCAATATGTTACATTAGTTAGCATCATTGAAGACTAGTGTTGCATCGTCATTTGCATTGGAAAAGAAATGAATTCTTTTTACTAGTGAAAGGAATACTTGAAGTGCATTTGATAGGAAAGATAGGAATTGAAAAGAGTTCTTTCATCATTTTGTTTTCAGAAGCGAAATAGTGAAAATGTCATTTTTCTTTCATTACTTGTTTTGTTTCATTTGAGTGTGTTTTCTGCCCTCATTAGTGTAGACAATTCATCGAATTGAAAGGGTCTTGTCTCATTTAGTTGCTTATAGGTGTTTTTTGAGTCACATCGATAAGGCTTGAAAACTGAGACATAATTTCAAGATAAACTCTAAAATGTATTCAATTAACCTAAGGCATGTTTGAAACCTAACGATCACATTTTAGAATGTCTAGGCTAGAGATGTGTTCCAGCATCTTTAAACCTAACAGTTGTCATTCGTTTCAGCACTAGACATTGCTAGTATGGACTTGTGCTCCCCATATTGTCCCGTATATAAAGGGAGACCCCACTAGGTTGCAATCCTTTATCGATAGGTAGCTATGTATGATGCCTTATAATTATGATACACCAAACACAACATTTGGGGAGATTGCTTGCCTGTACTTCCCAGTTCACCAGGAGGTATTTTGCAGTTCACAGTTACTTGGTAATCCTTTTTACCTAGATCATCATGAGTAGTCATTTTGATATTTTTGACTCCCTAAATATAAAAGATCACCGGAGTGCTTGTCCTTTTGAGCTCATTTCAAACTGAAAGTGATAGAGTCACCTTTGCTTCTTTCTCGACTCTTAAAACATGAAAGAGCACTAGTTTGTTTTTGTGTCTTAAAAAATTGTTGCCCACAATATTATAACATTCCTGTTGGGTTGTGTTATATTCTTTCCATGACTAGCCCACATAGTTAACCGGGGGGTTAGAGGGGGGGCGGAGCCCCCCTTCGTTCACCGATTGCGCATGAGGGGGGTCAGGGGTTGAGGGGTGCCAAGGTATCCCCTTAAGGGGTCCGGGGAGCACCCTGGAAAAATTTGTTTTTTGGACCCCTATATTAGTGGGCAAGACCTACTAGGTTTTGTGCATGTTTTGCAGCATGGTTTTTGACGCGATGGTTTCAGTCCAGGTTTTGGATGCGATGGTTTTCGGTCCATGGTATTGGATGCTTCGGCATGTATAAATATGTATTGTAACATTGAAATGAACATAATGAAAAATCAATCTGGTAGTCTCGGTTTTGGGATCCAGAGGAAAACCTCTGTGTATGTGTTTTATGTGTTATGCTCTCGCATTATTTATTTTATGGGTTTTAGAATTTGTATGTAGGTAATTTCTGTACGGGGTTAAAACCTACATTTGGTATTAGAGTTGTTTTTGGCTTCAAGGGGATGTTTTTTCTGTTGAGGGGTTTCACTCGAGCCTATGGTAGACCTCGTTCAGTGGGAGATCTGCGAGATCGATTCTGGTGGTGAAAGAATATGGCGAGTAGTGGAAAGATAGAGATCAAGAAATTTAATGGTTTGAGTTTTGAGTTGTGGAAACTCAAGATGGAGGATCTTTTGGTGGATAAAGATCAGTGGATCATGGTAGATCCTAGTACTAAACCAACAGGAGTGTCCAATGAAGAATGGAAGAAGTTGGATTGGAAGGCAAAGAGCACAATACGATTATGTGTCTCAGATTTAGTATTGATGAATGTATTAGGAGAAGCTACGACAAAGGATTTGTGGGAAAAGTTAGGGACTTTGTACCAATCTAAGTCTCTGGTGAATAAACTGTTCCTGCGGAAAAAGGTGTATAACCTAAGGATGAAAGGTGGAGACTTAGTGACAGAGCATGTGAACACATTTATTACTGTGGTAAGTCCATTATTATCTATTGATATCAAAATTTCAGATGAAGATAAGTGCATTAGTTTGTTGTGTTCAATACCAAATTTGTGGGATAGTTTGGTTATTGCAATAGGTAGCAATACAACTGCCTTGTAGTTTGATGAAATAGTCTCATCCTTGTTGACGGAGGAGATGAGACAGAAAAATATGGAAAGTTGTAACGATGATTCCTTTTCTGTACGAGGACAGTCCCAAAACAGAAACAAAAATAAGTCATCGAGTGGGAGATCTAAATCTAGAGGGAGATATAAATCTCCAAGAAAACATGTAAAGGTGGTGT
The DNA here is from genome assembly GCA_000404065.3 of Pinus taeda. Classification (NCBI taxonomy): domain Eukaryota; kingdom Viridiplantae; phylum Streptophyta; class Pinopsida; order Pinales; family Pinaceae; genus Pinus; species Pinus taeda. The sequence continues at coordinate 9,583 of APFE030799765.1, forward strand.
GCTGGAAATGCGGAAAGAAAGGGCACTACAAAAGGGACTATAAATCTAAAACTCCTAATAAAGGAAAGGGATCTGATGATGCTCCTTCGCAGAGGAAAAAACCACCTCACATGAAGGTGGGGATGTGTACTTGGCTTCTTCAAGTACACATGTAGGTCATGAGGCATGGTTGATTGACTCAGGTGCATCCTTTCAGTTCACTCCCCATAGAGAGTGGTTCTGCGAGTATGAGAAATACGATGGTCGAGATGTCTTCTTAGGAGATGATAGGAAGGCTAGAATCGTTGGTCGTGGAAAAGTAAAGTTGAAGTTGCAAGGTGGAAGGGTTAGAACCCTTCCGGGTGTTCTGCATATTCCTGCGTTAGCCAGAAATCTGATTTCTGTAAGCAAGTTGGATGATGCAGTGTAAAGACAGTGTTCGAGAAGGATACCTGCAAGATGGTTCGAGGAGCACTGGTATTGATGCGGGGAGTTCGGATTGGAACTCTGTACAAGCTGCAAGGTAGCACTGTTGTTGAGGGTCAATAGTTCATGGTTCCTGAAATGGAGCAGAAAATCTAGTGGTCTCTGGAGAGAAGACCATGTGTGGCATCAAAGGCTTGGACATATTGGAGAGAAGGGCCTCGAATACTTCATGGTAAAGGTATGGTAGAAGGTATGAGTAATAGCTCTCTGGATTTTGATTTCTGTGAAAATTGTGTATATGGGAAGCAGAATCGGGTGAGTTTCCCCTCTAGTGGTAAGAGGACGAAACAAATATTAGAGCTTGTGCACAGTGAAGTGTTTGGACCTGTGAAAGTTCCATCACTGGGTAAGTCTGTGTACTATGTATCATTTATAGATGACTTCTCAAGGAATACATGGATATATTTCCTTAAGAAGAAATCTGAAGTCTTTGACAGGTTTAAAGAATTTAAGGCTCTGGTGGAAAATCAAACAGAGAAGAAGATAAAGGTACTGAGGACAGATAATGGTGGAGAATT
>APFE030799768.1:16921-64434 GCA_000404065.3 Pinus taeda
GTATCTGGGAGGTGGTTTTGGAGGTCGGGGTTCTTGCTTAGTTTCTGATAAACTGAACAATTCCCGGGAGTTGCTATGGTTATTTTTCAACCAGGGGGAGGGATATTACATGGGGGGATTTTACTTAATATTAATAAGGGGACGGGAAGAATAGGGAGCAAAATAATAATGTTAGTGGTTAATATGGAGATGGTAAGAAAGCGCTACGTTCGGGAGAGCTTAGGCTGTTAGAAGGGGGTAGGACCATACTTCGGGAGAAGATATGGAACAACTTTGAGTAAAGCAGATCTTTACTCAAGCTGGAGTTATGAAGATGATGGAACTTAAGACGTGTCAAGCAGATCTTGACCTCTTTTGGGGATGTTAGTTAATGATTGGGGAAAACAGAGAAGGGGAGTCAGTTATACCTCATTTGAGCCTTTTTGCTTACAAATCTTTGTTGATTATGTTTTGCCTAATATGATACCTGAAAACTTGGAACTGGTCAGCAATTCAACAGCCTCAGAACTACTTACCCAGCCTACTTGCCTATCATTTTTTCTTCTTTTGTTTGGGGGTGCACTTAGACTTGCAAACCCGTCATACATTTTTCTTTTGATGCTTTCCTATCTACATACTACCCTTATTTCTTCTGGAGCCCAGATTAAGTTGTTGGGCTCTTCTGTTTCCCTACCTATCTAAGAATCTGCCAAGATTAAACTGTTTGGACAGATTTACAATCTCTATATTCTAAAACATGAAATTTAAACCTAGGGAGCAAGATTAAACTGTTTGGACCTCCCTTTAAAATGAAATAGCGATACCGGGATAACTTTACAAAATTTGAAGGAAATTGAATGAACTTGAAGTAGCCTTCTTCATTTGGAGACTGTTTGAGCAAATATGGAGCATTGCAGCAAGCAAAGTACGACATATTTGGCCTGTGAAATGCCAATCATGAAAAATGAATACCTGCTGCAGCAGGAGCTAACACCGCCTACACTTGTGAGGAATTTGAGTGCATCCTAGTCTCTCAAGATTTACCGTGCATCCATAGTTTGATCAAGGGATCACTAGGCCCTACACTGAGGCATACTCTCCAGGATTTATTGTGCATTCCATCTCTGAATGACTAGGCCCAACAGAGAGAAAATCCACCTCTTGGCTTTACTGCATATCCCGCCATTCATGGGAAAGGATTCCTATGCCCACCAAGGCACATAATCTAGCTTTACCACAACCCACTATCTGATTCAGGGGCTACTAAACCAATGGCTTTGTGCATCCTCAGTCCAGTTCAGGGACCACTACCACCATGTGTTTGTCAATTCAGAGACCCACCCCACTTGGCTTTGAATCCAATCCGACCATCCCACACAAATTGTATCAGAGAACCCATCTCATCAAATCTATCAGGAAATGGCAAGGCTAGGCTAAAAATACTATCACACCTCAAAAAACCCATGCCATGATAGAAAATTAACACATACAATCCATGCATGCCAAATCTAGCAAGGAAAATACACATGCAAGTCGAAACTTGGAATTAAGCCTGTTGTAGCTGCTTGATCCTGCCTTTCCTTGCTTGATCTTTGCTTCCTCTTGCCTTCTTTTCCTTTCTTGCTCCAATGCAAAAGTTCTCTAAGAAAACTCTAAGTGTCCAAGAGTATGAGAGAGAGAGAGAATAATAAAAGAGCTCCAAATCTAAACTGACAAAAGGGTACCAATTGATCCTCAAAAACCTTTTTATGAATGAGGCCTCTATTTTCTTCATTTTCCTCCTCACATGCAACATGTAACCTTTCACCTCCCTTTTCTCCTAATTTCCTTTATTTTCATAAATAATTGTGCCAAAATTCCATTTTACCTTTCTAAAGACTTAGCCATTGCCTTTTCCAATTTCCTTAGCAATAAACAACCAAATGAACACACAATAGGATGTCCTGCCCAACATTCATCTTGGAATAAGTATCCCATTCATCAGTGGTTATTGTTTTTAACTTTTATTACATGAAATTTTCACCAGGGTTGTTACACACACAGAACATTGACCCTTGAAGTTCATACAGACACAAGGAAAGTTGCAGAACAATCGCCATAAAAAATGGTCCACATACATGCAACAATGCCATTTAAACATTAAGTACAAGAAGGGAAGCACCAATAATGTTTCAAACAGCCTCAACCGACCTCCAGACATGGCATTGACCACTGTGCTTGACTCTTATGGACACGAGACTTCAGAATGGCCACATATTTACAAGAGTGATCTAAAATTTGACACAACATACCAAATTCTCCTAGAAGTAAGCATGTTCAAAACTTTCACTTCTAGGACATGCAATTATGCCACATGAGACAAATTTGTGTACCTTCAAGCACGCAAGCCAAGATGATTTTGGAGGCACACTATAGTCAAGTCGTCGGACATTTTGGGGTAGAAAAGATAGTGGAAGTACTACAAAAGTATGTTTGTTAGCCAAACCTTCAACATGATGTTGGGAAGTACATCAGATACTGCACTGCTTGCATCATAGCCAAACCTGCAATCAAGAAGCAAATCCTATATACTCCTTTGCCTACTCCTAGATGGTCCTGAGAATCCATACCCATGAATTACATGTCGAGCCTTCCTCGTACCAAACATGGCAAGAACTGTGTTTTCATGGTCGTCAACAAATTCTTTAAGATGGCCATTTTGGCAGCCTGCAAGAAGAGTATCTCAACAAAAGCCACTGCTAAACTCATCTTTGAACGAGTATGGGTACACTTTGGGATCCCACAATCCATTATATCAGACCTAGGCAATTGGTTCCTAAGTGCATTATGGTCAAGCCTCTGGTTTTTGTTGGATACCAAGCTCACTAAGTCCACGAATTTTCACCCCCAAATTGATGGCCAAACAGAGGTCATCAACAGGATGATCATGCACATCCTACACATGTACAAATCAAAGCACCCTTGAACATGGGAAGAGAGCCTCCCCTATGTCCAACACAACTACAACAGGGTTCTACTAGCTCAACTAACCACAACCCATTTCAAGTGGGACTGAGATTCCAACCAATATGTCCCATTGATGTTTCCATACCATTTACAAATACTCATGTAGATTAGGCTCATGTCCAGTCCGAAGTTGACAAGGCTAACAACTTCATTGAATGCATTCAACACATCCACTACCACGTCCATGATATATTGGACAGAGAAAATGCAAACTACAAGCAGTATCATGATCAACATCAAGTGCAACACAAGTTCTAGGTGGGAGACAAAGTTTGGTTACATTTGCAGAAGGAGTGCCTCGCTGGGCCCCACCGCAAGCTTCATTCGCTCCAATATGGTCCTTTCACCATCACTAAGTCTATAGGGTAAAATGCTTTTGAGCTCAACATTCCACCATTCCTTGGCCTACACCCAACATTCAGTGTGGATAGGCTACGACCATACTTCTCCCCATTGTTGGACACATCTGACGTTGTTGAGCAGTTGACACCAACAAAGCTCAATCCAAGTTTTATTGAACATGCCACAACTAATAGGATCATGGACACACATATCAAGAACACTCTGCAGGAGAGGCTCCAGTTATATCAAGTTTTCAAAGCAAGCCAACTAACTCACCAGGGCAAGTGACTCACTAGGGAACAGGTTCAACAAAAATTTCCTCACTTCATGGAGGCTCTGCACATAATGGGGACCATTACTTCCTAAGGGAGGAGGACTGATCTAGGTGGATATTGGTGGATACCCACCTGTTCCACCTAGACCTCCAGTCAATTTCATCAGTTTCATTGATTATAACCAAATTTACTATTTTAAGTAGTAGGTCCATAGCCTTAGGTAGAGCCTTGTTGCATATTTTGTAGTACTTAGATAGATATTTTTAACGAGGTATCGTACACGCCAAACGAAGATCATATGACCAAGTTATGACCCCAAGAAGTTGGCTGCCCAATTAATCCCAATGGGGCTCACACAGTCTTTGCGTTCCATCTCCTAAGGTTAGGATTTAGTTATTTAGGGTTTCCCTTTGTTGTTCAATAATAAAAAGGTCCTTGAGCCTCACTGTAAAGTTTCCATATCTATTCTCAGAGATAAGCTACCATTTCCCGAGCTAGTTTATTTCCATTATGTATGTAAGAATATTTCAGTTCTCTGATGTTAATGCAATGAAGCTCTATTTATACTACATATTTGTGTTAATGTTTCTATCTGTGTTATGTTATGTTCCTGCATAAGTCTGGATTAGTACGGCGGCGACAAAACCCCAACTACTGGATCTGATCTATACAACAGTGACCAAACCCCAAATGTTAGATCTAATCTGGATGAAAAAGGTAGGGGGTGATGTTCAGATAGTTGAGGGAATTAAGGAGTGTCAGGAGCTATACATTGTGATATACACATAGGTCCAAAAATAGTACTAAGCCTAATATTTCAGAGTGCTAACTAAGGAGGATTGATTGTACCCTTAGCCATACAACTCGACTACCCTTTTGTACGTGCGAGTAATCTCCCCGAGTGTTTTTCTTAGTGTACTATAATAGTAAGACAGTCGAAGACTTATCTAAGGTTATGTTTCAGGTTACCATAGGGGGATTCCAATATACCAAGGGTACGTGGAAGTGAAATTCGTGAATGGTTCTGTTTAATGTGCTACTACTCGAAGGGGTACCCATAGGGGTTACAAGGGAGTCCAACAAGCATGATCAATTCTTGTATTTCTTGTGTGAATGCCTCCCCAAATCAGCATGTTATGCGCTCAACAACAGATCCCGTGGTTTAAAGACGCTGAAACATGTCTTTAGCCTATAAAAAACTGCCAAAATTGGAGATACAACTAGCCCTAGAATGTTAGGAAACCAACTCACAAAAAGATAGAAAGGAAATATAAACACCTTAGAATTCAGATTCTTTGAGGGGGAAACCTCCTTTACATTACACAAATGAACAATTCTTGGATGATACAAATGAAAAGACTTCCTTTCTACATATAGGAGTCTAAGGGGTCATAATATAATCATAGCTGACATAACAATAATAATGTAAGGGTGCAATAATAACAATAGTGGGCTTCTATAGGGCACAATAATAACAATATGGGGACTACATGGGCACAATAAGGGGGTTGTAATAATAACAATAAGGGGTTACACTAGTAGTATAGGGACCTAACATGCCCCTCTCCTTCAAAAAGTGTTGTCCTCAACGCTTGAGTAGTTGTTTATGCTTCTGCATAAAATTCATGTCCTCTCATGTGGAAACTTCAGCGGGTAAGTTCTTCCAATTGATGAGATACTCTGAGATTGATCGTTTTCATAGCTGTTGGGTTCTTGTTTCTGTGACTGCTCTAGGTTCCAATATGATTTTTCCTTCCTCGTCAAGTTCTGCCAATACTGTTTGAACTGGGATCTTCTGCAACTTTTCAATGAGTGGCCACACTTCTTCTTTCTTCTTCCATTCATTCCTTTCCTTGTTTATCCAATCTGGTAGGATAATAGAAATAACACAATACAATGCTTCCATATCGTCATCCTTTCTTGAGAGTGTATCTGCAACAAAATTTTGCTTCCCTTTTCTGTAGATGATGTCAAAGTCATAACCCAACATATTTGTGACCCATTTTTTCTGTTCTTCTAAAGACAATATTTGTTCTAAAAGCATTTAAGACTATCATGATCCATTTTTACCTTGTAGTGTCTTCCCATTAGGTAAGGTCGCCATTTCTTAAGTGCATGTAGTATTGCCAACATTTCCTTCTCATAAATATCTTGATTGAGATGTAGCCGTAAAAATACCCAATTGATGAAGCCCAGGCCTCTCCCAGGCCACAACTACCAGGATCTCTGACAACCAAATATATAAAAGCTTGGTTCATTTCGATTTATAAAATTCATGCTTAGCACTCTTCAATAAACTCTTAAAATAAACATATGGCAAATGGACTTGCGCACATATTTAGAACTGAACACACGCATACATATCCATATATTCACTTATGACCTGCACATATGATTTTACCATGGCTGTTTGCGTATCTAAATTGATATGCCCGACAGTTATCAAACCACACCATTTACACATCATGATATGCAGGTATATATATATGTCACACCGGAATTGGATATATTTATATCGCTCTTCCAACCTTCTACGCTACCGGAGTTATACAATTATAGCAGTCCCATTATATAACTATTGCAATCTTGAATTAAATCTTTAATAGCTATAACGCCCGTTCACTTGCCACGCTGGTCGAAACAGCAAATAGCTCCCACTTTCAAATGATGCCCTTCGAATCAAACCTGCGCAGACATTAGCTATATCCGCAGGCAGTTCTCCCTCCAATCGACGCTATATAGCTCTTCTTGCCACAAGCGAAGTTATATGTATATAACAGCTGGATTTTCTTTATCATCGGCGCTGGTTACAAGTAGAATTCCATTCGTATTCAATACAGATGTCTGTTTTTACCCATGCACATTCTCCTCACAACCGAAGTTAGATATTACTGGCACAACCAACAATTGAATGGCTCCGGTCCTTATTCTACACACATTCACAGTTTGTAAGTAGAGTGCAGGACCAACAAGCATCCTCGGCAATTAACATACAACAGCATATAAACACCGAAACCCAATTGGCCATTAAATGTGCGCATATAATATACAAGGATATCCATTTACGCCATAGTCAAACAGTAAACGAAGGAATAAAGGACCATTCACGCTATCTCAGAATTCATTAATGCGAACATGTTCATACACAACTGAATTCCACATATTCATAATTACATAAAACAAGCATACACACAGAATTCTACATTCATGGCCAGATATGCAAATCTATGGCCCTTTTACAACTGCTGAAGGCTTACAGCCTTGCTGATCAAACCTGTTCTCAATCAACCTTTCTCACCATCTCTAATATTCTCTCCAAACCCCTTCCTATTTAAAAATCATTAAATTAAATGCTTAATCCCTTAAAATCCTCAACAACCCCTAAATCTCTCAACATCCCTAAAGGATAGGTGTTTATCCCTAAAATCCTTCAATTCATTAAATTTCCTCATATCCTTTTATTAATAAAAGGATATTTACATAAATCCTCACCTTCTCCTATTTAATTCAAATTAATTAATAAAATATTAAAAATCATCACACCTCATATTTACAAATTCATATTATCACACCCCATATTTACAAATGGAGAAAAAGGTCTTGATGCTCCTGCATCAGACTCCCCATGTAAGAAAATTCATGACCGCCTGGTCATAAGTCTGGATATCTCCTCCTGGATCCCAAATTTTATTTTGTAATCCTTCTGTGCTTGTCGATTGCTTCACTGCTGTTTTCATCTGCTGTTGTCTTCTAGGTTTCCATATTTTGTGCTGTAGTGCTCCACTTGCTCTGCTCTTGCAATCTTTCACTGTCATTCCCTCGTTGTCGCTCCTTTTCTTTCTTTCGGCTGTCTTTCTTTGGGATGTTTTTATCATTAACCTCCTTATCAACTCAATTTCTCTGTCCAGTATGTCCTCTGTTTGCGGATTGTTTCCATCCCTTGATTGCTGAGCTCTCATTCTTGCTTGCTCTTCAGTCATTTTGATCACCTTTTCTGCTGCTGCTACTATAAATGTCGCCTCACATGTTGCTCTAGCTTTCAATATGAATGTTGCGGGCTCCCAATCTTCCTTTCCCTCTGCAACATTCCTTTGCTCATCACCTGCAACTTCTTCCAAACCTGCAATCACACACAAATCATTAGTTTTAAAATCACAAGACCTTACGGTCTTGTTTGATGCTTCAGTCATCAAATCTTCGGGCTGCTTTGAATCATTCATATGATTCAACTCCTCTAGCTCTTCATCACTTTCAAAAAGTAATGGTCCACAGACGGTGCCAACATCTTCATTTTGCTGTAGCTCAACTCTTTCGAGCTTCTCTATTCTTTGTCTGGCATCTATAACGTGTTCAAGTTCCCTTAGTTCCTTTATCAACTCCAAATTTACCTGATGATTCCACTTCTCTTGTAGTCTCTGCCATCTCAACTTCTTTCTCATGACATAACCACGCTTCTGGTCTTCCTTATTTCTCTGCAACATCTCCATTAACACCTCAAGCTGAACTGCTATCTTAGCCTTCTCCCTCTCATATTCCTCTTTGCTTAACTTTCTCTGTATGCCAATTGCCTTGGCATCCTTCTCCTTTTGTCCTCTGTTGTGGTTGATTTCAGAACCTTTGTGATGACTGTCACTAGTCATCATCCTTTCCATCTCTATGAGTTCCTCACTCACTTTACTATGAGTTGTACTAAAGCCTCTTCAGCAACAAGTCCTGTCCTGCCGCCACTTACCTCACCAAGCTCTCCTCACTCAGTCTTTTGGCAAGCAATTGGTTCTCAATCTCCGGAACCTCCTTTGAGCACTTCTCTTTGCTCTTCCTGGCTTCAACTCATCTCCCTGTTCACAACTGTCTTCCTTATCCAATCTCTATTGGATTTCCTCAAGGTTCTGCCACCTCTATGTTTTTCACTTAGAAACTTTCACCAGCTTCCTTTATTTGTTAGTTGCAATAATATTTCAATGCAAAGACTACAATATTCTATTCTTCAAAAACATATCATCTAACCTCCAAGATCTCGTCTGATCTTGTCCTTCCATTCACCTGCACTTCAGTTACCTTCAGACCTCACCACTTCTGCAAATCTGTTCCGGCAAATATTTATGCTTCCTTTGCGAAATTTCACTGGATATCTGCATCTGTGACCAGGAAAGAACTTCATTCTAGCGCTGTACCATCTGCAACGATCTGCCATTCTATTCACCTCCTCGGACGCTGCAACCATCCATCCTCAATCTGTCTCTTGTCAGTAAAACCCAATTCAAAATTAAACAACCCAATACCTGCACGATTCTTCCTTCATTCAGCTGCATTCTGTTTGCTTGACTGTCAGATTAGAATCTGATCTCCTTTGCGTGCATTCTATTCACTTGCAATTGTATATACTACATTTTAGATTTAAAATCTGATCTTCATTATACATTCAGTTCAACAAACCTTCAAATAAACATTCTTCATTTCAACAGAGCCAAGCTCTGATACCAAAAATGATGAAGCCCAGGCCTCTCCCAGGCCACAACTACCAGGATCTCTGACAACCAAACATATAAAAGCTTGGTTCATTTCGATTTATAAAATTCATGCTTAGCACTCTTCAATAAACTCTTAAAAGAAACATATAGCAAATGGACTTGCGCACATATCTAGAACTGAACACGCGCATACATATCCATATATTCACTTATGACCTGCACATATGATTTTACCATGGTTGTTTGCGTATCTAAATTGATATGCCCGACAGTTATCAAACCGCGCCATTTACACATCATGATATGCAGGTATATATATATGTCGCACCGGAATTGGATATATTTATATCGCTCCTCCAACCTTCTACGCTACCAGAGTTATACAACTATAGCAGTCCCATTATATAACTATTGCAATCTTGAATTAAATCTTTAATAGCTATAACGCCCGTTCACTTGCCACGCTGGTCGAAAGAACAAATAGCTCCCACTTTCAAAGGACGCCCTTCAAATCAAACCTGCGCAGACATTAGCTATATCCGCAAGCAGTTCTCCCTCCAATCAACGCTATATAGCTCTTCTTGCCACAAGCGGAGTTATATGTATATAACAACTGGATTTTCTTTATCATCGGTGCTGGTTACAAGTAGAATTCCATTCGTATTCAATACAGATGTCTGTTTTTACCCATGCACATTCTCCTCACAACCGAAGTTAGATATTAATGGCACAACCAACAATTGAATGGCTCCGGTCCTTATTCTACACACATTTACGGTTTGTAAGTAGAGTGCAGGCCCAACAAGCATCCTCGGCAATTAACATACAACAGCATATAAACACCGAAACCCAATTGGCCATTAAATGTGTGCATATAATATACAAGGATATCCATTTACGCCATAGTCAAACAGTAAATGAAGGAATAAAGGACCATTCACGCTATCTCAGAATTCATTAATGCGAACATGTTCATACACAACTGAATTCCACATATTCATAATTACATAAAACAAGCATACACACAGAATTTTACATTCATGGCCAGATATGCAAATCTATGGCCCTTTTACAACTACTGAAGGCTTACAGCCTTGCTGATCAAACCTGTTCTCAATCAACCTTTCTCACCATCTCTAATATTCTCTCCAAACCCCTTCCTATTTAAAAATCATTAAATTAAATGCTCAATCCCTTAAAATCCTCAACAACCCCTAAATCTCTCAACATCCCTAAAGGATAGGTGTTTATCCCTAAAATCCTTCAATTCATTAAATTTCCTCATATCCATTTATTAATAAAAGGATATTTACATAAATCCTCACCTTCTCCTATTTAATTCAAATTAATTAATAAATTATTAAAAATCATCAAACCTCATATTTACAAATTAATATTATCACGCCCCATATTTACAAATGGAGAAAAAGGTCTTGATGCTCCTACATCACCAATCACCTACATCAAAATTATTTTCACTGTTATGTTGATCTACCTGTTGTTTCATTTTATTTTGCACCAAGGTGGTGTTATCCTTTAAAAGTCGGAGAACTTGTTGTTGATGCTTGATGTGAGATCTCACTGCTTGAACCTTTTTCTTCTTGATATGTCCTTCTATCTTGAGGGTTTGAGGAGTGGTAATTTCTTCCAATGCTTTACAAGATATGGTCGGATTAATTTCTTGATGCTCAATGTGATCTTTCACTTCTTGAACATTTTTCTTCTTGATATGTCCTTCTATCTTGATAGTTTGAGGAGTGGTAATTCCGGCCAATGCATTACGAGATATGGTTGGATTCATTTCTTCTTTCTCGATGTGATCTTTCACTTCTTGAACTTTCTTTTCTTCTTGATATGTCCATCTATCTTGAGAGTTTGAGGAGTGGTAATTCTTGCCAATGCTTTACAAGATATGGTCAGATTCATTTCTTCTTTCTCTCAGGTTGGTTCGTGGTGTATATCCTCTTTTTTTGACGTTTCTTGATCCTTTTCTTCCTCCTCTCCACAGTTAATGTAAAATAATTTCTTCTTAGCACACTTATGACCTTTAATGTATTTGTTATCACAATTGTAACAAAGCCCTTTTTCTCTTTTTTCTTCCAATTGTTGTGGTGTAGCCCTTGTAGGTTGTGGAAGTCTAGGAGAAACAACACTTCCATCTTTATAGTTGTGAGTGGTAGACTTCCTTGTTGCCATAATTTTGCTTTCCACTTTGTAACAAAGCCCTTTTTCTCTTTTTTTCTTCCAATTGTTGTGGTGTTTCTCTAAAGAAGGTGTTTCTCTTTGTATCCTCATAATGTGCTATCATTTCCTCCATGAAAATTGACCATGTAACAAGTTGTTTATGAGAACAAAGCCCTTTATACCATAAAAATTGATCTGGTTCTAAATATGAAGATGCAATACATACCTTTTGTAATAGTGGTACACCACATAGATCAAAATATTGCTCCATCTAAGTATCTGTTAGAAAATTATATATTACAGAGCAATGGAACACATAAAATATTGCAGAAATATAAACACAGAAAACGCATAAAACAAGAGAGACACAAATTTACGTGGTTCACCCAGTTTGGGCTACATCCATAGAGAAACAACGAATCCTTCTTTTATTATATTATCCAACGAACTGAAGAGATACAACCTACAACAGATCTTCTGTAACTCCCTCTTCGCTTTCAATCTCCTCTCTCTTTCTCACTCAGAATATAGATATACATAGACGCAATACAATTCCATCATACATAGTGAGGGGTTTCCTTCTAGGGGAAAAAACCCTAAATTAAACATAACTTCTATCGTTAGATCTCCGCCTAATGAACGACATAGATTGACTAGAAATTACTATACTTTTACAAGGCAATTTTACACCTCGAAACTCCCCGCCAGGGGGGGGCTCCCAAAAGGTCGCAGCTGCCCTCCTGGATCTCCCCTGCAGCGAATATCTTATGGGCGGCGTTGCCGCCCCATTTCGAACTGGGGTCCAATGCAATGATACCTTTGAATACAAAAGATAATCAGGCTCCACACCCAACAATATCCAATTTTCTAGATCCTTTCCATCAAACTTCCTCATATCGCCTTTTCTTGATTTCAGGAGCTTGATCTTGAAATGGTTGTAACTCTGTACTTTCAGATCTCAAAGTTCTGAAATAGACTTCTGCAGTAGTCCTCTGAGTCCTCTTTCGAACTCCATAAGTCTGATCAGAATTTGATTCTCCAAGAAAGAGTTATGCCCAATCTCCTAAGATGACCTGATTATATAATGTTTTAGTAGAGCGAACTTTTACGACGTGCCACGTGTCATTTTTTCGACCTTTGGATCTAAAAACTATGCACAAAAACTACAGCCTATCCTCTTTCTGTAACTTCTTATGAAACTGCAATTTGTTGCTTAGAGAGAGAGAGTTATGACGATTTTCCCAAGGTCACCTGTGTAGGATGTAATTCAGGATTCTATAAAAACCCTAACTTCCTTAGATCATATATCCGAAAATATAGCGAGAAAAGATTTGAAATTCAGATCCGAGATTTAGAAAGATGTCTTCTCATATGGGTTTTTTATTTAGCTTCTGAAACTACGTAGCGAAAAGTTTATAGCTAAAATACCATGATGACCTGTTTTAAATGAAATTTTGGAGCTTGCAAAAACCCTAACTTCCCAATATCATATATTCGAAAATATAATGTGAAAATATCTGAAATTTAGATGCAAGGTTCGGGACAATTTCATCTCAAATGGGTTTTTTTTGCATCTTCTGAAACTTCGTAGCGAAAAAGTTATAATGCAAATTCCACGATGGCTTGTTTGGGGTAGCGAAACCCTAGAATCCACAACTCTGATACCAAATGTTAGGAAACCAGCTCACAAAAAGATAGAAAGGAAAGATAAATGCCTTAGAATTCAACCTCTTCGAGGGGGAAACCTCCTTTACATTACACAATTGAACAATTCTTGGATGATACAAATGAAAAGACCTCCTTTCTATATATAGGAGTCTAAGGGGTCATAATATAATCAGAGCCGACATAACAATAATAATGTAAGGGCACAATAATAACAATAATGGGCTTCTATAGGGCACAATAATAACAATATGGGGACTACATGGGCACAATAAGGGGGTTGTACTAATAGCAATAAGGGGTTACACTAGTAGTATAGAGACCTAACATAGAAAGTACTATGATACCACTTGTTATGCACTTGACCTACAAGAATAACAAAATGCTAGTAATAAGAAACAATATTGCCAGAAACACAAAAATATCACATGAATTTAGACAAGTTGCAAAGATATTTGATTACCCAGAAGCTGAATACAATGTTCACTTGCCTCTTCGAGGGGGCAACCTCCAATAGAGCAGAGCTCAATTACAATAAAACTTGATGATTCTTCCCTTGTAATCTACGACTATTCATAGATTTATGACATCCAAAATCCTAACTACTAGTGGTCCCTTGCATAATACGGGTTAATCACTTTATTTATTAACAATGTTCCATTTATAACTAATTGCAGTCCCTTTTCTATAATGTGGGTCAACCACTTACCATTATTATTAATGCAGATAACCGCTTACGAGCTTTATTGACTCAACTAATTAGCTATGACTCTAACTAGGCCCCATTGGGCTTATTACATAAATAAAGGGGTTGGGGTTGTACTCTAACAAAATGAGGGATTTTTACTCTCCACCCAACCATAGGCCAACTACACTACAACTTTTCTTACAACTGATCTAGGGCCTGAGAAATTCAATTTAACAAGGGAATTTTACACCAATGATTCACTCATTTACTGAGCTTCCTACCACCCACATAGGCTTAGACAATATGGCCTTAAACACAGTTAGGGGAATGAGTGCCCAGAGTCATAGAGCACAAGCTCAAGGTCACCAAGCACCGACTCTAGGTTACAACTTGATAATCAACCTAGCTCTACCCTTGATCAACTATTTCATATCTTGACCACTATGCATGTCACCTCGCTTTAGTATTGAATGCCTCCTGATAGTAGTTGGAACAAGTGTAGGCTAGAGAGTGAGAAATCAGGACATGTCCCCAAAATTTCATGAAGAACTTCTATGCCTGCTAAGCTCACATTGTCTGTATTTTTTTTACTCTTCTGCTAATGTTATCTCCTCTACTTTTCCTTTGAGTCCTTTCATATCCCTCTGTGTGAGTGCGTCCCTTCCTTCTCTTCACATCCATATGTGGAACATCCATGTTTTCCTCTATCCAATCCTATCTTTGCTAGGTGTTAGGTGGTGGCTTGCCACTTCCTCCTTCTTCTATATGTCTTGGACCTATTCACTACACGCAATAGGTACCCAACACGCAAACAACATGTGTAACCCACCAGCACGCCACCAGTAACTGCATATTTTAATTCAGCTAGTAGGGGGTCATGACATTAAGTAAAACATATGGCTAACAAGCTTCCCTTAGACCAATGATTTGTAAGGCTATCCAACTTTCAGTTGCATTAATTAAATGCTAATACTAATAATTATATGTTTAATTAGAAGTCTAACCAATCATGGTTCTTATACGTTGGTGTTACAATCACTACCGTCATTACAATAAGTAGGGGTTGAATAGGGAGATGTTACATCTCCCCTCAGGACCATTTAAAATACATGACCAAATAATTGATTATATGACACTAATATAGCTTAGAGCCAAAAGACATTGCAAAACATAGTAGATGTGGAAAGAAATTGCAATTCATAAATGGGAAACCACATGTTATTTGGATGAAAAAACAATATCACATTGTTGAACAACCCCATATCAAATGGTTGTGAGTGAAGGACAAGCGAAAGAACATGGAACAATCCAAAATCAACTAACATTTTTCAATGTATCTAGATAGTCATGGAGGCTTCTAATATCCCATTAAAGATGCAATTCACTAAAGGGAAATGCCTTGTGACGTATATATTCATGTACGTCAAATCCCTCCATAAAAATAAGTCACGTTACCATTACATTACATTATGTCACGTGAGATTATGATTGGATTTAGTTGTGGGGCGCTTTCAAAGGTTTTAGGTTCAAGTTAAACCATTGGAAAATGGTATCCTTGTGCTAGCTATAGATTTCTTAACAAGGCGGTTGTATCCCAACACAATACGAGAAAAAAAGGTGTAACAATCAATAGATCATTGATAAGTACCCACAAGACTTAAATCAAAACCGTTATAGAAATCAAATATCTTGAATAAATGAATAAATAAAAATACATATTATATTATTATAATTACTATTAGTAATTATAAAACATGTATTAATATTATTGATAAGAAAGTAAAGCAAAATCTCACGTGGCATAGAGTAGACGATGATAGGGTGTTCTATTAAGGCATTCCATGGTGTAAAGGTCATCACTTTGAAACTTCGTGAGAAAAAATCTAGTCATGCTAAGGGTTGACTTGGCCCATTCTAGGTATGATCCCTAAGCGATTTTTATGGCTAAAATATCTCTGGGTCGTGGTTACTCAAGCCATAGATTAGGCGTGTCAGACATCTCAAAACTCACATAACCTAACAAAAAAAAGTTAAGCAGAAATAAATAAATGTTTATATGGAACAAAAAAAGTAGTCTAAATGTTTATGTTCTTTTCCTTTTTTTCAAACATATTTTTCAATAAGTTTTGCCTATTAAAATGTCAAATTTAAGCTATTAAATTTATACAAATTAAGTGTCTGAATAAATTTTCAAGGCTCTAAATCTATTTATACATTCAAAAATGCATTTGTTCAAATAATAAAAAATAACAATCTCACCTAAAATTATATCAACCAAATTCTAGTAAAAAAAATCAAAACATAAACCAATTAATCTTTACCCAACAAAATGTGGGGCTCAAATATATTATATTACTATTATTTATATTATTGGTTTATCCAGATAATATTATATTACTATTACCTTATAATATAATACATAAATAAAATCTTTTAATTTTTTTTATATAATATTATTTTAAATTATAATAATAAAATGAAAAATATGTCGGTATGATATGTTATGTGATGGATTGATACTATTTTTGTTTGTGATAGAAATTGCATCACGAATTAGATAAGAGCGTATTCAACAAGTTGGCAATACCACGGTGACTAATCCTAGGGGCGTACAATGAAAAAGAAGAAGGGACTAAGGCTTTTAAAAAGTTGTTGATTTTTCAGATCCATGTAGAATTCTATGTGATGTGACCACTAACTAGAGTTGGGAGAACCACACGGATTAATGTTGCAAGTGGTAGGTATATGGCTAGGGGATCGGAAATATTGTGATCAACTAATGAGAGAGGCACAATATGGATAAGGGATGGGAATATTAAAAGGACATGTTAAAAATCAAAAGCAAGATGATTCATAGTTTAAATACTTTTTCACTTTATTTGGGAAAAATGAAGATGGGGAAGGTACCCATCATGACAGTGATCGATTTTCCTTATCAGGTATAGTATCAATTTGTTATATTTGTTTGTTTCTTTTGTGTCTTATTGATATGGCTTGTTGAGAATTTATGGGACATGCACTCACTATTATTTTGGTTATTTGTTTGTTTCTTTTGTGTATTATTGATATGGTTTGTTGAGAATTTATGGGACATATACTTACTATTATTTTGTTTCTTTAAAGAGTGGGAGGACGATTTGATATGTTTTAAGAGGTAATTTGGGTTAAGATGGGATTGAATGTGTTATTTGGGATAAAGGGAGATAATTATTTTTTATAATATGGAAGAAATCTTAGTTTAATGATCAAAATATTTATGATTTTATGAGTTTGGAATGTTGTGATAAAGAGTATTTTTAAGTGATTATTGGAAAGCTTGAGTTTGGTTGTTATAGGTGTAATAATACGATTGAGTTGTAAAATAATTGAAGATTATTTATATCTCTAAAGATTTTTTTATTTACTCTCTTATCATGGGAAGTGAACTAACATCACTTGATTGTTTAATTTATCATCTCAGAGTCCTCTATGCTTGTGAGGTACTCAGTGTAGTATACATAGGAAGCTTTCACGCTAATTAAATCCAAACTGAAATGTAATCTATGATAGAAATAAATCAACAATATCCTCTACTTAAGCTTAGTTAATGGGACCTCTTTTGCCAAAGTCATTAGCAACCCAACCTATGATTTCGACATTCATCCCTAAGATACTGGCCATAATCAAGAATAAAGTGATTATGCAACTCACCAATTTTGTAACAAATGTAACCTACAAGAAATAAAATAAATAATGTTGGAAAGTAAATGATAACCAAAGCAAATGTAGGAAGGAAATAAAGCACTACACATATATGTATATTGGCATGGAACCATACCTTGAGTGGGCCCTACCTAAGGCGTGGCCTATGCATTATCTACAAAATGACTAGATTAATTTTGACTTACAACCATGCACACCAATTTTATATTTGATGTAGAGTTTAAACGAAGTTTTGCAGAATAGTAATTGTCTAAGCATACATTTGTTACTTGTCCTATGGAGGGTGACTTAATATTTATATGGAAACAGAACATCTACCCGCTCCAGAAATGGAGTGGTAGGGACCCTCCAATTTAGGGCATATAATTTTTAAGTACAACAACTAACAAATTAATGTGTTTTATAGTTAAATCGCGCACACCAAATACACTCGAGGCAAAACAACTTGTTACTGGTTCAATCTATTGAAACATTGAATGCTTTCTTTCTGCCATCACAAGGAAGGGGAAAATTCATTGCTGGAAGTTGTGGCATGCTAGATCATGCATTCAAAGGTCATTACAATGACATCTTAGGTTAATTATACTTTCATTAGTTGGTTAAATGATTCCTTGTTTGGTACTTGGCCGCAACCATGTGCTCAAGTATCTCACGTGGAAGTGTCAATGTTTTGATGTAAAGCCTTGGAATATCCCAATCGAAAAACCTCTCAATTGACTTGAAATATTCTTGATATCAAAAGCCCTATAATGACCTGGAATATGTTGACATGCTTCAAAGATAAGGTTAGAAATATTTATTGAATTCAAACTTGTAAATGTACCCTAATTTACTCTAAACAATGCAAGCAATTCTAACACACTCTAAATTATTCATGCAAGAAGCAAAATAGATTAAATGTTGGACCATGGTTACCTTCAAGGAGATTTTGTAATGTGGACAAGATTCTGACATTTTTTGTGATGTAGTAGGAAAAAATGATATCAGTTTAATGAGTCATAAAGGGTATTGAAATACCAAAAAGATATCGGAATTATGTCTCATCATCTCCCACTTACTAGTTTGTTGCATGTCCCTTATGCAACCCTAACTATTCTTTCTTTGGTACCTTTGCATGAAGTCCTCCCTAGTTAAGGCTAGGTTCCCAAGTTCATCTTAATCATAATATCCCAAATATTTATCCACCTATGTATAATGTGTTATTTCATCTCTTTCATCCCATTTCAAAGGTGCGCTAGAGAACTGGTTTGGGCACCAAATGACCAGGTGGTGAAATCTTAAATCCCATCCATATTAATCCATGTCTTAATAAAGATTTGGTATATAATTATGCTCTATTAAAAGCCATATTGAAATATGGGTACCCAAGTTGGTTACTTTTCCTTAGATAGTTAGGGAGCTTCTCCCATAAATCCTGAGAAATCAAAAGCACTTCTAAGGAATGTGTCCTTACATCTTCTTTATCTTGTCTTATCCTCTGGTAATAATCCATAATTACACTTGTTATTGAACACTCATCCCTAACCATTAATCTTGCATCTATCGTAACCCTTGCATAAGGCTTCAAGGAATTTTTCCATTGAATCTGGTTACAGATGTAAGATGAAAGGGCTCATAACTTGACATCCCCAACATAAGCATTCAGATTATAGCAAGTGTTATCTTGAAGGAAAAAAATAAATTTGTAAATCTCACACAATAAATCTTGATCTTTAGAGCTAAAAAAGAAAAATATATTAATAAAGTCTTGAGGCTATTTTACCCCATGTGCTTACCTTGCTACCAATTGTCTCAACTTGAAGGAAGTCCACTAATCAGTCAAAATTATAGGATAGACCGTATAAGAGGTCTTGCTAGAGATATATTTCAAGGTTAGTTTGCAAGCTTTTTTCTTTAAAATCTAAGATTGAACCATTTCATCTTTGTCTTCCTTAATCCTTGCTTTCCATTTTTCTTCTCGTGTTAGGTACATAGAAAACCATTTATGTTTTAGTTTGTTGATGACTTTCTTTATTGATAACACTTAAATCAAAGAGTTCATCTTTATTCTTCCATTGTTGTATATGAGGATTTAATTGAATGAAGGCATAGGCATTTGTTATAACATCATCAATAATAACATTAATTTCATCTAGAAAATTTCCAAGGTTGTTAAACATAAGTGTTCTATATTGGAGCTTGGTCTGATGTTTATGATTATGTAGCTTCACACTTTTTTATTGTTTAACTAAATCTTGGTAACTTTGATTGTAGAGACGAAATGATTCTGGATCCTGTTATATCTTACCTCTTTTAACCCTTCTTCTCCAGGTTTTCGGTGCCACCAACTCTGCTCTTGGAATAGGAATCCATTGTTGAAAATATTCAGCCATATAATCTATGGGTTGGGCTAGTTGTATCAATGATAAATATGCCTTCAATAGGATGTTTTGTAGTGACAAGGGTTTTCGAAATGAGAACGCTTCGAATTCCCCTTCATTTCAACTTAGAGTTTGGTCATATTCCTCACTCAGATCTCGAGAACATTCTTTGTCATTAGATTGATGTTGTTGTCAGTCGGGAGAGGATATTTCTTAGTATTTTTCATCCTCTTCATCGCTTGTATCCTCAAGTTCAGAGGATATCAATTTTTCACCAATATCTATGCTAGGTTTTGTGGAATCCTTTCCTCTAAATCCTTGTATCACTTTGATGCCCTCATTCCATAACAATGTCATGATTCTACAACAAGGTTCTAAGGGTGGGGCTGAAGTGGATGCTTGTGAATAATTTTGAGTTGGTTAACCTTTTGGTGGGAGAACTCAAGCCCGAGGCTTGATTATAATTCCCCTAGTGAACACATCCCATGGGATGCCTCAATTTTTCCAAAACAAACATTTTTTTATCAAACCCTAGTGTTATAAACTTGAATCAAGGTTTCATCACATTCTTACAACTAAATCCATCTTAGTCAAGATTTTGCACAAAAAAAGAATATTAAGAAGAAGAAGCGTGTTCTCCTTAAGGTGCATTAGAATTATCATGTGATAATGAAAGATCATGTTAAACTTGCCTTTGCAAGTGATGAAATCTTGAATAAAGAACATAACTTCCCTCCATGGAAATTGTAATGTGTCTCATTGAATTCCTCGCTTGAAGTATGGTAATGAGGATGGTTTCTCTAAGAATTAGGGCTAGCTATTGTTTGATATCTTAAAATTATTTGACTAACTTTCTCCATGCTATGGGAATCTCGTGATCACACTATTTAATTCCTTTGTAACTATCACTGTCAACTATCACACTAGACCATTAATTCCATTAAAGGTCTAGACAAATGTCAAGGCAACCTTTGCATCAAAGCCTTGACGTTTTTCAAAGAATGAGAGTCATCATGCACATGCAAATATATACATTGGTTGTGGGTTATATTTAATGATATCAATTCCTTTAGGCTTTGTCCCATTTCCTAAACCACCTATTTTCACCTAATGCATAATGAAATTAGTAAGCTTGTATGTAGAATCTTGAGACTATTATTTGGTCTTAGTCAAAACCTCCCTTTGGACTACTTCGCGTTATCCTCGAGTCTATCCTAAAAGATCTATATAATTAGTTGAAAAAATAATTCTGTGTCAACTTGAGTGTATCAAAGAAGAACTTCCCAATCATGAATTTACTTGGTGTAATCAAATCATGATGTGGATAGTAATGGGGGTAATGATTATGCATGAACTAGTCATAATGGAGCAACCAAGAAACCTATTTAACACATGCATGAAATACAGATGCATAAATTAGTCTTTTCACATAGGTTTGTCCTTGGGACTTCATACTATGTAATTTTTTGACATAGTTAGGACTTTGGTTAAAATGGCATTGATGGTTTTTGTTTTTGTTTTCAACATGACCAAGATGCTACCAAATAACATGATTTCATGATGTCTTAAGATGTTTGGATGACAAATGAGAATTTGAAAAATGCTTACGACCTCATGGTTTTAGTTTTCCTAAGTTCTATGCATGAGAAATTTAAGTATGAGTTAGATAAAACTAGGATTGTTATGAGAATTCAGAAACAAAAGTGCTATGTTGACGCCAATGAATCTCCTTAGGAAGTTTGATGATTGGAGTTAAAGGAAATAAATCTTGAACCTCTCTGCAAAATACTTCTACATGCTTAAGTGAAGATGATTGTCATATTTCTCTTGTAGAGGGAACAATAAGATAACATGGAAAAAACTATTTATTTCTTCCTCATCAAAAAGATTTTTAGAATGCTCAGGGTATTGCAAAAAATGTCACATTTGAAAATAATTTAAGCATAAAATGAAAATCTTGATGGACAATCCTTCTAAATGAGATTTGGCACAAAGGAGAATATTTTGTGCTTGAATTCTAAATAAAGATGGAGGTTGTCCCTATAATAATGGTGAATTTTATCTTCTCCCTCTCTCTCTTTTTCATTTTTTATTTTTTATTTTTTTTTTATTTTTTTATTTTTAATTTATTTTTTTTCCATTTTTCTCAAACTTTGCTTGTCAGAAAACCGATTTAAAAAAAATAAGCCTATCTAGGTGCACCTCCAAGGAGGTCTTCACACTTTTTTTTCTTCTTCTTAGTGATATCAGCCAGAAACTAGTTTTCTAATGCCACCAAGTGTTACACATCAATTTGTCACACTTATACAAATGGTGCCAAATACATATCTTTCGCTATCTGATGAAATATTGTCATAAATACCCTTGAAATATGGAAGAAATATCTCTTTATAGTGTATAAGAATCCCAAATAAAATACCTAAAAAAACCTAATTTTGGAGGACATCGTAGGTATTCAGTTTACAACTTGCGATGACGCGTGTTGCACAATAAACATAGAGCGATGTCATTGTTGTCTGCATGTGTCAAGGTTACAATGATCTTCTTACAGAGGTAAAAAATAAAAAGTAAATGAAGCTTCCTCTTCTGGAAGCCTCATGGTTGGTATCTAATCCAAATTGGTTGAGATTGAGCTTGGGCTCCCCATATCATGGGTCTCCTTCCTCCTATAGTGGATCCATCCCACTCGTTGTGGATCTCTCTCCCCCCTTCATGTATTTGTCAACTTCCACTCCTTCCTATAAGTAAAATTCATCCAAAGAGAGCTAGGTTTCCATTTTAGACTTATGAACTTACTTACATGCTACTAAAATATCCATGGGAGTTCTTTTCATTTCAAGGGCTTGGATTGAGGATCATTGCAAAGAGATTTCCAACATCAAAGGAGTTGGTTGTAATTCTCCTTCTCTTCATTATTAATACAAATACTTGTTTCTTTCCCATATACATTTGTTATCATGTTTATTATAGGATTCCTTGATCACTTACATAGTTTATGGTTGAACCATAACACATATGATATGATCTCTTACTTGTCTCTATGTTTGCAGGTCTTTTCTTGCAACATCAAGGGAGAAAGGTTGAAAGCTACAAAGGACAATGGTGAGGATCATTTCAAGGCATTTCAAAAAAATGTATGAGCTTTTCATCCTATTTACATATGATGTTCGAGTCATAAATAAGGGAATGTTTTCATGTATTTGTTTGCTTGTTTCTAGGCTTGGTTTCCGAGCCTAGGGAGATTTGTCCTGTCTACAAGATAAGATTTGTCTGCCAAACACCAAGGCTTATAGAACCCACAATTAGTGTTTCGTTGTTAATTATTATTATTATTTTTTCTCCTTTTTTTTTTTTAAGTTTGAAAAATGGGTCAAGAAGTTGTAGTTACTTGTGGCATAACCACCTTACTTACAACCTCAATATCTCTTTGCATGGATCTATCTTGAAATTTTTTTCTCTAGATTTGGGCCTTTGGTATAGCCTCAATTAGTGACCATTATCCATTAATGGAGCCCTTTCTTCATCAATGGTACAAAGATTGATAGATCCATTATCATATACTATGTCAATCTCATATGGCCCCAACCATTTAGTGTATAAGTTACCTTTGAAATATTTATACCTTGAATTAAATAGGAAGGTCCAATATCCTTCTTTAATTTTTTTCTTTAATATACGGCCTTCCTAAAATACACAAAGAAATTGTACCAATTAGACCTATAGTGAACACTTGAGGATCCTCTACATATGATCTTTCTAGACATGTTGCCAAAATTTCGAGCCCACTAGTTGGTAACACTGATTCCTTTATTAAAGATTCCTACCATTTTGTTAATCTAATCAAGGATGATAAGGTGGGACCTAATGAATCAATTGTGAGGTTCGATGTTGTTCATATTTTCACCAAAATTCCCCTAAATGAAGTTGTTCAAGTAGTTAAAGAGGTTATAGACCCAATTACAACTAGAATAACTAAAGTATGTCTAGTATCTACTTTGTTTAACTTTCAAGGAGAGTTTTACAAGTAGATTAGTGGAGTGGCAATGGGATCCCCACTTTCCCCCATTGTTTCAAACCTCTTTATGGAATAATTTAAGATATTATCCTTGGACTCCTATCCACCTAAACTCGTTAGATGAAAAATATTTGTTGATAATACTAATGTGAAATGGTCTCATGGGGAAGAGGAACTTATGAAGTTTATGGACCACCTCAATGTAATCTCTAAGGACATGAAATTTACTATGGAACGTGAAGACAATATGAGCATTCCCTTCCTTGATGTCCCCATTCCTATAAGAAGTGATGGCACTTTATGACATCAAGCATTCAAAAAGAAAACTCACACATAAAGCTATCTACATGCAGATTCTCACCATCACCCCTCACAAAAGATTGATGTATTAAGCACCTTAGTAACTAGAGTTGCAAGAATATTTGACTCTAAAAATCCAGAACAAGAATTGAATCACATACAAAATGTGTTCAAAATTATTGCCTATAAAGATAAAGACATTAAGAAGACCCTAAGACGAATAAAAAGAAGGCAAATTAGCAACAATCAACCTCTTGATAACACTGGTAAGAGAGATTATTTACCTTATATAAAAGGTATTTATGATATTATTGGTATATTCCTAAATAAGAAGCATATTTTTACCTCTTTCAAACCCTTAATGACCATTAAACAAATAATGAGGTCAGTTAAAGACAAGAACAATGACCAACAACAAAAATGGGTGTACGAGGTCTATTGCCCTTGTGGGAAATACTATATTAGAGATATAGGGGGGTCCGTCAAAACTAGGGTTAAGGAACATGGATCTCATATTAAACATGAGTGTATTCAGTCCTCTGCCTTGGGAGAATACTCTACCAAGATCAAACATCAGATCCATTTAAAAGACACTACTATCCTAGCCAAAGAGAATCATTTCCATAATAATATTAATAGGGGAGGTGGCATTGAGATCTGTGGAAGCTGGCTTCCCCTAATTAATTAGTTTATATACTTCAGGAATTAACATATTTATCTTCCTCTGCATCCTGTCCCTCTTCCTTCTTTTTCTCCTTTTCTTTTTTTACCCTCCTTCCTTTTTCCTCCCCCTCCTTTCTTTCTATCTCTCATAGTTTAGCTCATGTTCCTTTCTTTCCTTGACCCCTTCATTTTATTTCTCCTTCTGTGCTTCTTATCCTCTCCCCCTTATCTCTCTTTTCCATCTCCCCCTCACTTTGTCATCTCCCCCTATTTTTTTTCCCTCTCTTATCTCCCAGATTACTCAATCGCTTCCCTTTCTTTCCTCTGGCCCTCCCATTCCCCTCTCCCTCTCTTTCTACTTTCCTTTCCTTTTTCTTTTCCCCCCTTGCATGTGTTTCCCCTCTGTTATATCACCTCCTTCCTCATTTCCCCTCCACTCTCCTTCTTTCTTTCAAAATTTCCCCTTCCTTTCTTTCCCATAGTTCTCTCACATGTTTTATCCCTCTTATTTCTCTTATCCTCCTTGAATACTGTCCCACTATTTTTCCCTTTCCTTCTTCTTCTAACTCTCATTTTTTCCATTTTTTCTTTGATCTCTATGACAACCTCTAATTTTAGTTAATCTCATATAACATTTAATTCCTCATGCATTTAATTGAATTAAAATTGGTTCTAGGTTTTAATATTAATAATAATATATTATGTTGCTTTATTAATATATAATAAATGATATTGTAATAGCCCTGGTAAAAAGATCACGTAGTAAAAGTTAATAAAGGCAAAATAAAACCACGGGTAAGGGACATGTATTCCAAGCTGAATGTTGGGAAAATATATCCTAGTGGGCATCACTGGATGTGTGTTTTGGCTAAGGAAAATTGGAAAAGGATAAGGCAAAGGCATTAAAAGGCATTTTGGCACATTTATTTATGAAAATAAAGGAAATTAGGAGAAAATTAAGGTGAAAGGTCACAGGTTGCATGTGAGGAGGAAATTGAAGGAAAATAATGGAAAATGAGGAAATTGGAGGCCTCATGCATAAAAAGGTTTATGAGGATCAGTTCATGGCTTTTGTCAAGTTCAAGTTTGGAGCTATCTCATTATTCTCTCTCTCTCTCTCTCTCACTCTCTTGGTCACTTAGATTTTTCTTGGATCACTCTAGTTTGGATCAAGGAAAGGAAAGCAAGGAAAGGAAAGGAAAAACAAGCAAAGGAAAGGAAGGCAAGCAAGGATCAAGGAAAGGAAAGTAGGACTCAAGCAACTTCAACAAGAATACTTGTATGTAACCTTTTGCATGTGTGATTTCCTAGCTGGTTTGGACATGCATGGCTTTGCATGTTGGTGTTGATGAGCCCCAATTTTGGTACAATTTGGGCTCATTTTGGCCTATTTTACTTGCTCAAACCATTCATTTTTATTTGCTTATGCATGCATTTCTTAGTTTATTCATGTTGTTTGTAGGAAGAAGGTTAGACATTTTATCTACGTGACTAATGCATTATGATTCCAGGTTTTGGCATTAAAAAGGGAGCAAGAGACAACGAAAAAGGGGATAAGGAGACAATGAGGTGGCATTGCTGATTTTGTGGAGAGATGTCCACGGTCTTGGGACATTCCTCGTGATTCCCACCAAGAACTCCGAGCTCCAATCCATCTCCCCTTCGAGCTTAAGAAGCAGCCAGCTGTCCTACAGGAACAACAGTCATAAACTGTTTTACAGGAACAGTAGTTATGACTGCCCTACAGGATCCGCAGTTAGACTCTAGTTGGACAGCCGAGCTCCTAAAATCAAGGGAACTTGGTGGATCATCGTTTTTGTATAAGTATGAAGGCCTTAGCCTTGGATAGTGGTTGAAACTCTCGTATTGCTATTGTAATTTTGGAGCACAGTTCAGTTTTCGTTCCTTTTTGTAAGCCAATTTGGCATGACATCAGATTATGAATAAAGAAGGCAGTTTGTAATCTAGTTCTGAGTTTCTTAAGGAGACTATAGCTCTCAGGTTAGGGCCCAACCTGAGAGCCATAGATCCCCTCTGCTGTAGTGTTGTTTCCGTTTCATTTCCAGCACTTTAAGTTTTCGTTTGCACATGCAATTCGAATTTCAGTTTGGTGATTTGGTTTTCTTATGAGTAGGATAGATTTTGCTTATGGTACAGTTGTTTCCACTTGCTTAGTGTAGCAGAGGATAGATACCATCAATTGGAGCTCCAACAAAATGGTTGTTAAGGCTCACTGCCATCTCTCTTGAAGATTGGGGTACAGTCCATAACTAGCCATCAAAAACACACATTACTTTACTTGATGATTGCTGCAATACAGTCACGGTTTTGATTAGATGCTTCCTTGTCATTCACACCTACACACATATTTTCATCACAGCCTCATACATATTTCTCTTCGCGTTTTGGATTACTGTTCATTGAATTCATGGCATAAGTAATTTAGGTTGATGCATTTTCGGTTTGGTGACAGTCATAATCATTTGTTTCATTTACACTCCTCTCTCTCTCGTTCCATTACCATCTCCTCCATCTTGATCACGCATGCAAGCATATCTCCTCGACCTTCACTTCGTTCTGTCTTCCATTCCTCACGTAGCTTCATTTCCCAACCTTTCATTGACATCACCCTTTACCTCCAACATACTCCCTACACCCATTTCCCATCTCATTCTTTCACTTCTGAGCCATCACCAGCCTTATCCCTACCTCACATATCTCTCCCTACCATTCCATCACTCCTCCATCACTTCAAACCTCCACGGTAGGTCATCCTGTAGCAGTTTAGAGACATCCTGTAGAAACCTCTGAGTATCCTGTAGGATCCCCTGCAGACATCCTGTAGGAGGCCATTCACTTCGGTTGCTGAGCTTCTGAATGTGAGGAACCTCTGTGGATGGATGCTAAGGGTCCATAGGGACCTCACCTAGCCTCCCCAACCTGTTCCACGCTTTCCTTCCTTCTCCATCCCATCTGCACAACCAAACCCTAATTAGCACACAATCACAATCATCCCATCCACTTAAAGGAAACATACAAAAACATGTCTTTTATGATGCAAGCAGTTTAGATCCATGCATTTTCACTTATCAGAGGTAACAGCAGCTTTGGTAGAAGTTTCCTTCACGTCATTTGCATTATAGAGGCTAGACTAGTTAAATTAGGGTTTCCTAGGTTTACGTGCTTTGATTTGCTTTCAGTTCATTTTTGTCAAGTAGATTAGTCTTCTTTGAGCTAGCTTTCATCCATCATTGATAAAGCTTCTTCTGTGAGCCCATAGAAGTTGGCTTGAGCCCTAGCGGACTTGTGCCAGCTGACCAAGTGACAGTTGCGACAAGAGCTAGTACTTGTGCATACAGCACCGTCGCTTCCAAGTTTGTACGAACTACCGGGTTGATAAAATGATAGACAGGAAGCCCCAGGAGTTGTAGCATTATTGCTACAATACTGGAGCCCACCAGTAAGGCTGTGAAAGGGTTACACGAATTGATAAACAGGTGTGCTAAGGAAAATTCTCCTGAAGGACACCACGTAGTCAGAAAGATAGGAAAACACAAGATGAGAATAGGGAGTGAGATGAGGCTCACTGCGCAAATAGGAGAGTATGAAATGGATCAAGTTATTCTGGATCTGGGGTCAGATGTGAATGTTTTACCTAAATAGGCATGTGAAAGAATGGGGAGAATTGCACTGTAGTGGTCTCCAATTCAGCTAAGGATGGAAAATCAATAGAAGATCATCCCGATGGGGAGATTGCATGGAGTAGTAGTAGATATAGAAGACGCGAGCACATTAGCCAATTTCAAAGTGATAGAGATGTTAATGACAACAATCCATACTCCATGCTCCTTGGAATTGATTGGGCTATCGACATGAATGGGGAAATCAATCTGAAGAAGGCAACAATGTCATTGAGAGGACATTGCTCTGTGGAGTAATAACTTTGGACCCTACAGAAGGACCGCGCTACACTGAACCGGTCTATGACTATGAGGAAAGCGATGATGATTTGGAACAAATCTATAAGATAAAAGCATGAGATCTTGATTGGGTTAATCCGACAGCTAATGGACACATTTCATGGGACCGCGAAAGTTCATGTACATCAAATTCAGATGAGGATTTAGAACACTCACAGAATAGGTTGCGCGAAGTATCTATGCTGCACTGTAATATAATGACGAAATTGTTGCATTGTGTATCATCGGGGGTAAGAAGTTTTCCTTATTATGATGGTCTAACTGATGTAGAAAAAATTTTGGATGCATTTGAAAGGGAGGTACTAGAGAAGTATCTCTTTCAATCCTTAGATTTGGCATTGCGCTCTACGCCCACAAGGTGGTGCGTTATGCATAAGGACAATTTCAATGAATGGCGCGAGTACATAGGAATGATGAGATTGCAGTTTGGTCACCCAAAAGTTTGTATAACAGAGAAATATGTTGGAAGAAATGATCTGCACGATCATTTAGCAAAATGGACTAAGGTCTATGGAACAGAGCCGCAACCAAAGTGGGTGCATATATTCTGTCACACTTTGGACATCATTCCTATGAATTAGTACTTGGAAATGGAGCTCTGCCACGACACTGAGGACTGGATATTATAAGAGAAGGATTTTTTATGAAATTAATCTTTGAGGATGGGTTTGAATGCATTGACGAGGCATTGCAGGAGGTCAAGGAAGAGATATTCAGAATACCACAGGATCCTTTGGAATTCATTCAACCATATTTAGCACCCAACTATGTCATGCACTGCAATGCTATAATGGGACTACCGAAAAAGAAGATGAGGAGCAAAGTAACATTAATATCCCAAAGGAAGAAGGCCATCAAGAAGTTGAGGGGCTGCAGATAGAGAATCCAGATAGAGACTGAAAAATAGGCAAGTGAACATTGGCACAGAGGTGGAGCCAAATTTGCGAAAATTGGGTACTATTGGGATGATGCCACAATAGATAAGGTTGTTGATCTAATCAACAAATATGAAGACTTGTTTCCTACCAAATTTTAAGACCTAAACAGTATCATAGGAGACATGGGCATAATGAATATTACCTTGAAGCTAGATTCAAAGCCGATTAAGTAAAGACCATATCGCCTTAAACCCAAGTATAAGGAAAAGGTTCACTTAGAATTGGATAAGATGCTGGAGGTAGGTATTATTCGACTAATGGAGGAGTCTGATTGGGTGATCCCAATGGTAGTCTAGGAAAAGAAACAGAGGGGGGAGATATGAATTTTTATAGATCTCAGGAAGCTTAACGATGCTTGTGTTAATGATCATTTTCCGACACCATTCACAGATGAAGTATCGGATAATGTTGGAGGGAAGGAGGCCTATTCACTCACTGATGGGTTCTATGGATACCATCAGATTAAGATCACGCCAGAAGACAAGAGCAAGATGAAATTTGCAATAGAATGGGGATATTTCCAGTATACAGTAATGCCCTTTGGACTTAAGAATGCGTTGGTGATCTTCTCACACTTAGTCATTGTGACGTTCAAAGAGTTCATTCACAAATTTTTGGAGGTATATTTTGATGATTGGACAACGTTTGGACTGCTAAAGCGCCATGTAGCTAGTTTGTGCTTGATGTTGGATACATGCCAAAGGTATCAGATCACACTAAACTTGAAAAAATGCTTATTTTTCATCCCCTTTGAAATTTTGTTGGGTCATGTGGTGTGTAGACAAGGATTAATGATGGACCCTGCTAAGATCATGGTAATAGTTAATTTGGAGGTAGAAAGAAGTGTTAAATAGCTACGCGAAACATTGGGCCATACAGGATACTATCGAAAGTTCATAAAAATTTATGCTCAGATTACCACGCCTATGGAAAAGCTACTGAAAAAGGGCACTACATTCTATTGGGATGAAGAATGTCAGTGGAGTCTAGATGTACTGAAGGAGGGACTGGTCACTGCGCCAATCCTAGTCTTTTTGGATTTGAAGAAGGAATTTCATGTGCATGTGGATGCTTCATGTATTGTGCTAGGAGCAGTGCTGACATAGGCCATTGAAGGAGAATTGGATCACCCTATAGTATTTGCGAGCAGGAAGTTGTTTAAGGCTGAAAAGAATTAATCAATGACAGAGCATGAAGGGTTGGTTATGGTGTATGCACTCTAGAAGTTCAGACACTACCTACTAGGCGGACATTTCAAGATGTACACAGACCATTCTACATTGAAATATCTAGTTAATAAGCCTGTGTTGGTGGGAAATCATGCAGATGGTTGCTATTGTTTCAGGAGCATGATTTCGAGGTGATTGAAATGCCAGGAAGGTTGAATGTAGGACCATACCATCTGTCGTGCATTGAAACAGGAGAGGAGCCTACCAATTTGGAGGAAGGGCTTCCAGACGTGCATCTCTTTATAGTGCACATAGTAGATAATCACTTTGCTGATATTATCCACCTTCTGACTATAGGGACGACTCCAGAGGGATACACTAGTCAATAGAAGAAGGAATTGGTGGTACATGTGGCGAAATTTTCAGTTATTGCAAGCCATTTGTATAAAATGGGATCGGATGAAATACTTCAATGTTATGTGCCTGATTTTGAGCTAAATAGTATCCTCTCTGAAGCTCATGGAGGAGCTACTGGAGGGCATTATGAAAGAAGAGCAACAACGCAAAAGATTTTACTCAGAAGGCTATGGTGGCTAATGCTGCATAAGGATTCTAAATCATATTGTAGGGAATGCAACTTGTTTCAAAGAACGGGCAGACCATCGCAGAGGGATGAACTCCCTCTGAATCTACAGGTGTCATTGTTGCCATTAGAGAAATGGGAAATTGATTTTGTAGGACCGATTCAACCTCTATGCAAGAAGACGGGTGTGCGATATATCATCACCGCAACCAAATATTTGAATAGGTGGGCAAAGGTACAACTTGTGAAAGATTGTATAGGGACAACAACAGTGAAATTTTTATTTGAATATGTGTTGACCAGGTTTGGTTGCCATAATATTTTGATGAGAAATCACAGTACACATTTCCTTAATGAAACGATTAGCACACTGACATAAGAGTTCTAGGCTTATCATCAAAAGAGTATGCCACACAATCCTCAAGCCAATGGAATGGTTGAAGCTTTTAATAAGATATTGGAGAATTCGTTGACAATGGTTTGCAATGCACAACAGAATGATTGGGACATGCACGTACCACCAGTGTTATGGGCATACAAAAATACCTGTAAGAAGCTTACTGGTCAGAAACCTTTTAGGTTGGTCTATGGTGTAGAAGTTGTGATGTCTATGGACTATTGTTCCTAGTCTACATATAGTGGCCTTCACAGGAATGGCAGACCGCGGACCCTTAGACGAAAGGCTCACACAGCTAACAGAGCTCGAGGAAGATAGATTTTTGGCTCAATTCCATCAGTAGGTTCAGAAGGAAGCGAAAAATTTTGGCATGATCAACACATCAAACTGTGAACCTTCAAGGCAAATGATTTGGTTTTATTATATGACAGTAAGTTTGATAAGTTCCCAGGAAAATTTTAGATGCATTGGCTGGGACCATATGTTATCAAAGAGATTATCGATGGTGGAGCAGTTCATCTCGTGAAGGTGAATGGAGATACATTTCTAGGAAGGGTAAATGGAAACGGATTGAAGCCATACACCGGGGATCCGACCTAATGACTACATGACAGTAGCACAATTTTAGTGCTCCAGGCAGCTGCAAGGAGGCATGGGACTATAAAATACACTGCCTGGTTTGTAGATCTATGTGATAGGGGGTCTGTGTGAAATAGGATGGTGTCACAATACCAGAAGAAGCACAAAGGATGTTGCACTATAGGGGGAGAGACCACGCAGCAGAGCTAGAAAATAAGCGTCACAGTCACTATTCATGATTTGAATGCTAGGAGATGGTTAAGAGGAGTAGGGGGCAACATTTAAGGCTAAATTTAAGAGTGAAATATTTGTTAATCTGTCGCCAATTCAAAATTTATGGATGTATTTTGAGGGTAACAATTGAATTTGAATTTGAATTCGCCTATAAATTATGCGTGGCCATCAACGAAAAACACTTTGTATCCTTAGAATTTCACTGTGCAGGTGTCAATTATTTCTGAATCCTTAGGTTTATGCTGATTTAGTCATTTCTTCTATACTTTAGAAGTTACTTGAGGAAACCCAACGGTTTATTCTTAACACAATGTCTAGACGAGGAGACACTGCTAGTACTAGGGGTGTTGTTTCCTCTATGGAAGCTGCTCCAGAGGTAATGAGTATGGAGATTCCAGTTGCAGTGCCTATGGCACTAAGGTCACCTAGGCTGAAGCCTATGCCAGTGAGGGAAGTCCCCAAACCTAATAAGGACAAAGAGAAGAAGCCCATACCAGGGCGTTAGTCATCAAGGAAGCATGCCATCACATAGGCCCAGAGGAAGAAAAACCAGGCGCCAAAGAGAAGGGGAAAGTGGTGGATTCAGAGGCTGAAGAGGACGCAGAGGATATTGACACCAAGGGGGTGGATACTATATCCAAGTTACCACATTACATTCCTCCACGCAAGGGAAAATTGAAGGTCCCTATGGACCCAGATGCAGGGCAATTCCTCCTCAGTACACCCTTGTTAGCGGAGAACCTTACTTTTGAAGCTACGCACTTGGCATGGATCCCACATTTGAAGCTAGACGACTAGGATTTTGTGGACCACGAGTAATTCACCTACCTTGTTACATACATCTATATGAAGAGGGTATTCTACAAAGAATCTGGGGTCATTGCATTGGAGCCTTTGGAATGGATGTGCGGAGTGAACGAGTGGGAGTTTTTGAACCTGTTGTGGGTGCCCCACTACCATCACTCCAATATCAACTTGATTGTCATTAAGAAGTTGTTATGCTTGGTGCATGACGGATTCTTATGGTTGAGGGAACCAATCCCTATCACTAATATGTTGATCCATTAGATCACATTGTTACCACACTAAGGGTTGAATCTGGCCAAGGATTTTGGAAGAAAGATGAGCGAGCACAACCTCGCTGAAAAGATGAAGGACAAGTTCAAGCTTGTGAATAAGCCGTGTGGGTACTCTATTACCTCGATCATTGACCTCGCAATAAAGGTTTCCATGCAGATCCTTGCTGGCAAGGTTATGAAAAAATGTCACATGGACAAGGTTCCAGCGCAAGTGGTTTTCTTAGCTGCACAGTGCGCAAAGGGCATCCAGTTCAACTGGGCACACTACTGGTGTATTTAGTTCCTCACGAACTGCCGAGAGGTGCAGGATGAGAGTAAAACATTCCACTATTCATGGTTTTTGCTCTCCATTTTTCTCGTCGCTTGGGATCTACCAGAGGACAGCTAGTTTCCTTGAATGGAGAAACATTTTCCAGAAGTTGTAAAGTTTGCATCTCTCTGGGCCATAAAATATCTTGTGTGGGGCACAGAGACCAAATTATTTTGGGTGCTGATGGAGGTGAGCATTTGCATGGCCATAAATCAGAAGTTGTGGTTGTCACTAACTGGGTTTGAACATATTTCAGGGTACGCGGAGTTCAAACCTGACTTCCACCACGTATACATCCAGGTGCGAAAGGATCTGAAGAAAAAATGGTTCGACCTACCCTACCTCGCTATAGATAATGTTATTGAGGAGGTCATTAAGCGTTGGTCGATAGATTGGCATTCTCCATCTGATCTAGTTGTAGGGACTAGCAAGTCCACGAAGTAGAAGAAGAAGGAAGCGGTTAAGCATAAGGTTCAGTAATTGGCTAAGAAATGAAGAAAACAAGGTGAGAAGAAGGTCCGGGTGAAAGCGGAGCGTGTCGCGAAGCAGAAGGCCGAACAAGAAGAACACAACTCTGACCAGAGTGATAATTCTCCTTCGCCCCAAATGGAGGAGGAAGAGGAGTTACAACAGGGTGATGGTGGTCATAATGTGTAGAGAACTCCCTTTCGAGTGAACTAGTATAGGGAACAAGAAAAGGAAGGGCCGCAGAAGAAATCAAAAGCCAATAAGCTATCACTGGACCCACTTACTCTAACAGAAAACGACCTGGATGAGATAGAAAATAAGGTATGGGATACTACAGCAGAACTATTACAACAATTTGAGTAGCAGCAACATCAGGCGCTGAGCACCATCAAGAATGATCTACATGACCTATAAATTCAAATGACTAGAATCCAGGTAGGCATAGGGTAGAGCAGCGTTGCATCAACAAGTTTGGCATCGGGGACCACTCAGGTAGCAGAGATGGTTCACTCATTAGACCTCCAAGAAGTCATCCTACCAGATGGATCTTTGAGCGTAGAGGTGGCCCATGACAAGGCCATAGTGAGTTCTTTGAAGAAAAACAGCCTCATCCTGCACACATTGTAGGAAGGTGTGCTAGCAGAGTTCCAGGTGTGGGATAAGTGTGCACTTAGCCTCATAAGTGAATACAAAGTAAAAAATGAACAAATTTTCGTTGAGAAGTCAAAGGAACTGGAGGCATAGACGAAAATTCAAGGGAATAATGCCTAGCTTGCAGCCACATTAGCAGAATCCTACAAAAAAGTACCCGAACTGCATATACTAGAGGAAGCACCATTGGAGGCAAATATCAGAAAGATGGCTATGGGTGTGTGCAACACCAAGATAGAAGTAGCTAGAGTTTAGTTTGAGCTGAACATGAAGATCACTGAGTTCGAGTTTAAGTCACAACGTTCAACTCCACCAGAGGTAAGGGAATACCACAAGGCCACTGTGAAGGATGGAGTTGCGATGGTGGATGTCGCGATGGTAGATTGCAATGCATTTTTTGAGAAGGAAATGTAGGTAGTCACAACTTTGTAGGAACATCCCACCCTACAGGCCTTAAATACAGAAGCTCACGAACTCCAACAATAGTATGATGAAGTAAGGGAAACAACGTACACTATTGCTACAACACAACAACTTGCCAAGCTACAAGAGGCAAAATAGGTGCTTACACA
Source organism: Pinus taeda (assembly GCA_000404065.3). Lineage (NCBI taxonomy): Eukaryota > Viridiplantae > Streptophyta > Pinopsida > Pinales > Pinaceae > Pinus > Pinus taeda. The sequence goes on from APFE030799768.1 coordinate 52,532, forward strand.
GGTGGATGAAGCGTAAACGAAGGAGGTAGTCCTCAAGGCTAGATTGGGGCCTTATTTGGATGAGGCCTACATCATCTCTACCAACATTCAGGAGAAATTGGCAAACTTGCAGAGTACGCAGTAGAAAATCAAGGAGGACATTACAAGACTGGCAACAGAGCAGCTGGTGGAGCAGATCAAGTAGGTATCTATGCAGAGCATGGCTAAAGTAGCAGTGGCACAAGTAGAGCTGGGGAATCTTCACAGTAAGATATTCATGCCAGCCGAGTGACTCGAGGGCGAGTCACGATCTTTGTGGTGGGGGGCTATTGGGATGGGGTCCCATAGTGTCAATTATGGGGAAATAGCCCAAGTTTTGAAGTAGAAAATATAAAATCTCTAAAAATTTTGGTCACGGAGCACGTAGATAGTTAAAGTGTCATAAAGGGTTTTACCCTTCTTTTATGTAAGTTGAGTCAACTTTTTGAGGATCTACACATGGTCCGTGAACCATGGGATTGTATAAACAGGTGTGTCTTGGGATGTCTAAGGTAGGTAATGAAGTTTGGTCTATGGGAGAAGTCTAAAGAGTTAGCGAAGAAGAGTAGGAATAAATGCTATATAGTTGTGTGCACAGAGGCATAGAGTAGAGTCCACAGGTGAGTGTGTGGACCCCTGCAGCTGAGTGCGTAGGGAAGTCTTAAGTCTATAAGATTGAATTGATTATCAATCAAGAGATTATTATAGAAATCCTTGTGCTTCGCCTATTTACTTCTTTTTATGAATGAATCCACTTTTATACTATGACGAATGATGGGTTTATGAAATAATATTGTATTGATGTGCGAATTTACACAACTTTTATTGTTGTATGAATGCAATTTATGTTAACTTCTTACGTGAAGATTATATTGTTGTATGTTGAAGTCATCAAACACTTAAGTTGATCTGAGTAATTATTGGGTTATAAATAATCTTTGATGCGTGTAAGTATTGGATTTACTTATTCAATGTCTGCAAAAGATAGTCGCAGACCTTCGCGGAGGTCTAGAGACTGATTAAAGGATGTTACATCAAAAATCCTTAAAGGCTTATCGATCTGCATGAAAGAAGATTTAGGGCATACAATGACATTACACTGATCTCTATGTGCGGAAACTTGATTCCAACACCCCCCAATACTACCTTGGGTGAGACTTTGGTCTGTGCTCTGTGGATTGATGTCAAAAGGGCCAATAGTGTAGGGATTTGTTTGGTGAAACTAACTCTAAACCTGGGTCAGGACCCACTAAGCCAGTAGGACAGGCGAGCCAGAAGAAAGCAAGCAATTCATCCCTAGAAGTAGAACTTACACTTGATCTTGGCACAGTGCAGTTGCTAGAGGGATCCCTAAGTGTCGATTTAGCATAAGAAAGGGCACACCTATTACATATGAAGGACTTGAGTTTGAACCTATCCACACTTCCTATTCAAACTCTACATGAACTACACCAAAGGGTGTTTGAAGAGCTTTGAATCAGGGAACAATGTGCACTATGAATCATCAGCGAGGTAAAAACAAATAATCCACGGACATTTGAGGAAAAGGCACAGGCCCTCAAGTTAAAGGAGGAGGTCACGGTGCGAAGTCAATAGTTGGAGGCTACTATTGCACAGGCCTATTATGAGCTCCACAAGCTCCATATTAAGGTAGAAGTAGCTCCTGTGGAGAAGATTTAGAAGCTAGCCACTGTAGTAAGGGAGTCACAAGCAGAAATCTACAAGGTTAGATTTGAGTTGCAGCTAAAAATCTTGGAGCTACAACTTAAGTTGCATCCGACAACCCCTCCAGAAGGTAGAGATCATCGTGGAGCCACTATTAAAGAAATGATGGCCACCTTGGAAGAAACAATCAAGGGCTGCACTCAGTTATTTGAATAGGCCATGGAACTGTGGACCTCGCTACAAGAGGATCCAACTCTATAGAAGATTGAAGGGGACATTAGAGAGAAGAAGAGACAATTCTATGAAATCATGTCGACAATGTGAACCTTAGAACCCATCGAAAGGCTCACTAGGTTATAGGAAGGCAAGCTCATCCAAAGTGAAATTGATGAGTTGTGTCACAAGGAAGCCATCATATCTTCAAGGACGCAGCCTTGGCAAATGAGTCCAGTTAGTTGACGTTGTCAGAAGAGGGAAATTTGAAGGCCATGTAGCAAATACAGAGAACAATGGGCTTTGCAATCGAAGGCCCAACCACAGAGAAATGGGTTGAAGAATTTTGTTAGGCCGTTACACAGGGGATAGAAAAACTGTAAGCTCTTCAGATTGAATTCAATGTGCTGCAGGTGAAGATTGAGGTGCCACCAGCTGAGTGACTCGTGAATGAGTTATGCCTTTGTGTTGAGGGCCTATTAGGACAAGTTCCCCTAGGGTCAATTTTTTAATCATTTTTGTTAATTATGTAAAGTCTCCATATTTTTAGGAGAGGAGCAAGAAGGTCATAGGAGTCAAAGGGGCTTTAGGAAGGTCAAATACCCTTAGTTTGTTAGAAGTTAATATGTTTTGTGACTTGACCATCGTTCGCAAACCATGGTATGTAATGAAAGAAGCTATATAAAGGAGTCATAGCGAGTCAAAGGAAGTAATTTAATAATTGAATATCTATGTATGGGCAAGCGATCTAAGGAAGAAAAGTTTGTTTTATGTACTTAGGAAAAGGAGAAGGCTCATGCAACTATGTGCGTGGAGACCTTGATAAGTCTGCAACTGAGTTCGTAGGCCCCTGCGGTCATGTGTGCGGGGAATAAAGAGTCTGTAACAGAGGGATTGATCATAAAAAAGACTATTTTGGAGCCATATCTATTTATCTATGACTTTCTATTTATTTATGCATTTTTTTTTGTATTCACTCTATTTTCTATAATTATCTTGAGAAACACTTAATTAATGTGTGAAAGTAGTAGATCTTTAATTTACTTGATGATATAGATGTTTAAAGCAATTGGCACAGAGTTAGAATTTTTTATTTGTAAGTTATCTTAATTTCCACAATTCAAGGGTGTTGAGGGACAAAGTCCCCTAGGGTATTGGGTCAATGCCCTAGCAGAGTGGGGTTTATCTACAATAAAAAAACAAGCATTCCACACAGCCATGATACTATTATAAACAAACTATGCGAAGAGAGATGCACCTGGGGGTCCTTTGTTCAGGTAGTTCCAGCCAGGTTCCAAACCCTCTTGGAGTTCCTTTCGATCCTTCAACCTGCAAAATAACCAACTCAAAGAAGCATAGTAGTATACAGACCAAGCATCATAAAGAAATCAACTTCATAGCATATTGAAAGGTAGTTATTTATATAATTGCAACAACTATTCATATGCAAATCATAACATTAACATCATAAGCATGAAGAAGATTAATCTCAAGAGCAAGAAAAGTGTTTCTTTATTGCATATACCTAAAGTAAAACAAGGAACGATATCACCTGAATCTTCCTCTTGCAAGATCCAAGTGGAACCGTCCTCTAGATTCGTCTAATCCCAAGTCTTCAAAAGGCTCCTTCCATAATCACACAAGGATATTTCAACTAATGAAAAGACATCCTAACTCAAGGAAACAAGGTTTCCTGTAATGGGAGAAGTGTTGGAAGCATAAGGATCTTTAGACCAGATCAGGGATAATCTCAGCAGAGTGACTTTTCTCTCTATTCTCTCCTCCTTTAGGCCTTCCCATTGAAGCCTTTTTATACTTCTCCCAAAGTAGTTTTTTAGTTGGGAATTTGTTGGGAACAGTTGGGCCACAGGCACTAATAGGTAATCAACAGGTAAAACCTATGATCTTCACCTGAAATTAAGGAGATTTAATTTTTTTAAGTGTTTTAATACATATACATGGGTTGGGTATATACAGACCCACATACACATGCATTTACCTCAGGGAAATGTCATGTATAGGGAGTAAAACACTATTTTTAAAGTATTTGGACTAGGTCTGGGAGGGGTTTCCCTAGGCCATGAGTGCAGCATCACGAACATCAAAAGTGAGATTTGGAGCTATATAGATGCCCCCTAATATATGAGGTCAGAAGAGGTACATGATGGCCGAAATGTATTAAGTAAGTACATGGAAAGGAAACCTGTCAAAAACTAAGAAGGACTTCACCAGAGTTCAGCCTGCCAAGCCACAAAAGGAGATCAGAAAGAAACACTGTCTGAGGTGGGCATACCCATGCTTAGAGAAAGTAAAGCATGTCCACATATCAAGTATAAGTGAATCCAATAAGTATACAAGTATAAAAGACTATAAAGTACATAATGGATCATCTGGTCACGATCGAACAAGTACATGTCTGAATATCACATATAAGAATGTCAATGATGCTGAAGGATGAATCTGATCACTGATATCAAAGACTGATCCCAAAAGTACCAAATGAACATGATGGAGTAAGATGGTACTACACTGCAAACTCAGGTGCCAGCATATAGAATGTCGCCATGAATGACTACAACATATAAAGTGGAGTGGTATCAACTAGCAGCAACAGGAGCAACTATCAAGTGAACCAATGAATGTTGTGCAACCCGAGGTCTTCACCGATCGCCACAGTACATTTATACACCATGGGAATAAATGATTTGAAATCAACCATGTGAGAAATCGTTTGATTACCAATCATTGATGTATACCGTTAACAAACATGAGACTACTCACCGATAATTATAATGAGCGTCAAGGTACCCAGTACAATCTAACAAGTGTGAATAGATGAGCTGGAGTTGAACACCTGTAAGAACCTATTAATCAGAAGACAATGATGGTTTCCCACTGTCAATAGCAAAGGATCTGCCACTAATGACTGTAAACCCCAAGGTACTGCCAAATGGACTCTAGATCTTTGCCCCATAGCAATGATTCATAGTCAATAGGGAAAGATCCGCTAGAAGGAAAGCATTAAGGCATCCTTCATCAATCTAACGCGAGTGTAACCCGTAGGCCAATAATGTGGAAGGAATCAAACGAAAAAGATGTAGTAACCCAACTGAAGCACGTTTCCGACGTACACAAGACGTGGCTAGTGCATGACAGAAACCCTCTGAACCAACCAATAATGAGAGCAGACACGGAGGCGAGGTATCCACCAATAGGTCAAATGGAAACCAAGGTACTGCAGGAATCCCCATGTGTGATAGTGTAAGCTGATGTCGAACACGAGGGAAACCATTCAGTCAAATACCCATGATACTAATTGATGTTGAGCACAAGGTAACCTATTAATAATGAAAATAGGGCCAGGGTGTGGCTATAGGTCTGTCCTCAGAGCAAGATGTCGTTGTCGATAAGGACAAGACCCGCTAGCAAGAAATCAATAGGGACCTTCTCAAACTTGCACGAGTAAAGGACTAATATAGCTGATGTGATGATAGACAAGACACTGACAACCAAGGATGTCCAACTAAATAATGAGTCAAGAGACACTGCAAAGATGCCGACTCAAGCTAACTTCCCTTGAACAAAAGCACGACTCAATGATGACTATGCGGCATCATATGATGAATTTGTATAAGCTTGTCGTGCAGGAGGCACGAACAAACCCTCCATATGATTGGAAGAGGTAACCAATCGGAGGAGAAATTACTCAATAACAATTTTAAGGTGTACCTAATTCAAACTAAATCCCACCCAAATGGAGGAGACTTTGTTTTGAGTGCTTTGTTCAAGGGCAACACGACTGACTCTAGCTACCAATAATAAGTGGAAATATTGTCCCGTTCCTGCTCTTTTTGGAATATATAATTTCTTTTGTCTTTTTATTTAAGCTGGAAAAAGAATAAAAGAATGATATAGTACAGTGGAAAGAACAAATGTCGGTGAAATAGATGATCTAGTTCCTGGGATTGGAGCAATCCTATGCTCAATGCAGGGAGGCAAAAACTGGTCAAAGACACTCAAAGGTATGTTCCTTCCACGGGTCAGGGTGTGTCAAGTTGCAGAATTAAAGGGGATGCAAGTTTGATTTTGCAAACTTCATGGTAAAAAGTTGGCTTAAACACGAATCCAAGTGAAGCCGGCTCAAGGCCAAAAGTTGCAAATGGTCAAAATGCAATGCAATAGTACAACTCAACACGAAGGAGCCTCTAGGGTATAAAGCCAAAATGAAGTGAAGAAGCAAAGAGGAATGAGTCTTCATCGCATAAGTCATGATGAGACTACAGAGCACTCTCGAGCCTACTCAAATCGAGGCAACATGGGCAACAAATGTCACTGAGGTGTTAAATACAATGTCCATGAAAAGGATGGCTCTACCATCGTGAAATGATTTAAAAATTGGCGAGTGAAGATGGTTTATGAACCATAACACGATGGGATTGACCCTATGGAAAGTGTATAGACAAATGGAGGCTAGTATACATAATGCAATGGAAAAATGGCTTCCCTATCCTATATTCTAGTAAGAAAATGATACCTGCAATGACGAGTTAGCAGTCATGGAACCGTCTTGAAATTGTCAAAAAAGTGTCCAAAATGTCCTGAAAATCAAACCATTCTCGACATTCCAAGCTCCCAAGTTAAAATTTACATGAGACAAAAGAAAATCAATTTTTGAAAAAAATTGACATTTTCAAAGCTTATAAAATAGTTTTTTGACTCACCATTATCACCGTTTGAGTTGAGAGCACGAGTGAAGAAAAATGAGCAAGCTTTGCCATTTATCAAATTCGACCATTCAAATCTTCCCAAAATCACCAGGTAACCCTTAAACTCATTTTGCATTCATTTGTGATTGGTTTTCAAATTTTTAATTGAAGTTTCACTGTTGAATTTACATCAAAAAATTTGTCGTGGTGTATATGCGGGTTGGCTATGTGAAAATCACGTATACGTAGGCCCTAGACATGACTGTGTATGAAACGGACCCGCGTATATGCCATGAAAACTTCAAAATAAAAAACTAACAGTCCAAACTTGTTTTTTCTTCAGGATTCCAGTCACTTGGAGGGAAAGAGAGCATGCCTTAGTGGATGATGAGGTTATGAATGATCCTAATGCCATGGAAGGCTTAAGAAGATGTGGTTTGCTAGAATTCTTCAAAATTCCAAACATGAAAGAAAACACACACTTGCTCGAAATGCTTATTCACTGCTGGAGCATCGAGGATGACTCATTCATGATCGATCAAATGCCACTCGAGATAGAGATTGAGGATGTTTATTTCATCACTGGCCTTTACCGGAGGGGAGAGGTAGTAATTCCATGAGAAAATCATGAGGTAGCCTCTCTATCGAGGACTATGTGCATATCTATTGCCTTGGTCAACTAGAAAAGATTGGAAGTCAAAATCTAATCAAGCACGTGGAGAGTTTATCATTGAGGATCATCCTGTTCACTATAGCCAAAGTGAATGGATCAGCTTCCTTACACCAAGCTTCATGACTTGCCATGATCTCAGCGGTAGATTGTCTCACCACAGTATTTGATTGGTGTACTCCTCTTCTTGCCAAATTTAAGAGCCAGCTTACTTCTATCAAGAAGCGCCAGAACAATGTTGGGTTGTGTTATATTCTTTCCATCACTAGCCCACGTAGTTAACCGGGGGGTTAAAAGGGGGGGTGGAGCCCCCCTTCATTGCGCCGATTGTGTAGTGCAGGGGGGTAGATAGGGCGCAGGTCATAGGGGGTTTGAGGCGTCATCGCCCTGGAAAATTCTAGTTTTGGACCCTATGTTAGGATGTGCTGACCCACCTAAGGTTTTATGCATGATTTTCGCACATGTTTTTGGATGTGATGGTTTTTGGTCCATGGTATTGGACGCTTCAGCATGTATAAATGTGTATTATAACATTGAAAGGAACATAATGAAAAATCAAGTTGGTAGTCCTGGTTTTGGAATCTAGGGGAAATCTCTGTGTATATGTGTTTTTGTGTTATGCTATCGCATTGTTTATTTTATGTGTTTTAGAATTCGTATGCAGGTAATTTCTGTATGGGGTTAAAACCTACATTTGGTATCATAGCAGTTTTGGCTTCAAGGGGATGATTTTGTTGCTGAGGGGTTTTTCTCAAGCTTGTGGTAGGCCCTGTTCAGTGGGAGATCTGCGAGATCAATTCTGGTGGTGAAAGAAGATGGCAAGCAATGGAAAGATAGAGATTGAGAAAATTAATGGTCAGAGTTTTGAGTTGTGGAAACTCAAGATGGAGGATCTATTGGTGGATAAAGATCAGCGGATCATGGTATATCCAGGTACTAAACCAATGAGAGTGTCCGATGAAGAATGGAAGAAGTTGGATTGGAAGGCAAAGAGCACAATACAATTGTATGTCTCAGATTCAGTATTGCTGAATGTATCAGGGGAAGCTACAGCGAAGGCTTTATGGGACAAGTTAGGGACTTTGTACCAATCTAAGCCTCCGGTGAATAAACTATTCATAAGAAAAAAGTTGTATAACTTGAGGATGAAATATGGAGACTCAGTGATAGAGCATCTGAACGCATTTAATACTGTGGTAAGTCAGTTAGCATCTATTGATATTAAAATTTCAAATGATGATAAGTGCATCAGTTTTTTGTGTTCTCTACCAAATTCATGGGATGGTCTGGTTAGTGCAATAGGTAGAAATGCAATTGCCTTGCAGTTTGATGAAATAGTCTCATCCTTGCTGACGGAGGAGATGAGACGGAAAAATATGGAGAGCCAGAATGGTGATGCCTTGTATATATGAGGATGGTCCTAGAATAGAAACAAAAATAAGTCATTGAGTGGGAGATCTAAATCTAGAGGGAGATCCAAATCTCCAAGAAAACCTGTAAAGATGGTGTGCTGGAAATGTAGAAAGGAAATGCACTACAAAAGGGATTGTAAATCTAAATCTCCTGAAAAAGGAAAGGGATCTGATGATGATCCTTTTGTAGAGGCGAAAACCACCTTAGATGAAGGTGGGGATGTGTACTTGACTTCTTCAGGTACACATGTAGATCATGAGGCATGGTTGATTGACTTAGGTGCATCCTTTCACTTCACTCCCCATAGAGTGGTTCTTCGAGTATGAGAAATATGATGGTGGTGATGTCTTCTTGGGGGATGAGAGGAAGGCTAGAATCATTGGTCGCATAAAAGTAAAGTTGAAGTTGCAAGATGGAAGGGTTAGAACACTTCCGGGTGTTCTGCATATTCCTGCACTAGCCAGAAATCTGATTTTTATAAGCAAGGTGGATGATGTAGGTGTAAAAATAGTGTTCGAGAAGGATACTTGGAAAATGGTTTGGGAAGCACTAGTATTGATGTGGGGAGTTCAAATTGGAACTCTGTACAAGCTGCAAGGTAGCACTGTCATTAATGGGTGCAACAGTTTTGTGGTTCCTAAAAGTGGAGCAGAGAATCTAGTGGTCTCTAGAGAGAAGACCATGTTATGGCATCACAGGCTTGGACATATTGGAGAGAAGGGACTTCTAATACTTCATGGTAAAGGTATGGTAGAAAGTATGAGTAATCGCTCTCTGGATTTTGATTTCAGTGAAAATTTTGTATACGGGAAGCAGAATCAGGTGAGTTTTCCTTCTGGTAGTAAGAGGGCGAAACAGATATTAGAGCTTGTGCACAATGATGTGTTTGAACCAGTGAAGGTTCCATCACTAGGTAAGTCTGTGTACTATGTATCATTTATAGATGACTTCTCAAGGACTACATGGATATATTTCCTTAAGAATAAATCTGAAGTATTTGACAGGTTTAAAGAATTTAAGGCTCTGGTGGAAAACCAGACATAGAAGAAGATAAAGGTGCTGAGGACAGATAATGGTAGAGAGTTTTGCAGTAAGTAATTTCAAGAATTCTATAAGAAGTGTGGTATAGCATGGCAGAAGACTACTCCATATACACCTCAGCAAAATGGAGTTGTAGAAAGAACGAACAAGACATTGATGGAAAGGGCAAGACGCATGCTCAGTGGTACCGGATTAGGATAGGAATTCTAGGCAGAGGCGGTGGATACTGCATGTTACGTGGTCAACATGTCACCTTCATCAGTGTTGGAGGATAAAACTCCACAAGAAGCATGGACTGGTAAGAAACCCTCTCTTTCACATCTAAAGGGATTTGGATGTGATGCATATGTACATGTTCCAAAGGAGAAAAGAACCAAGTTGGATAGTAAATCTAAAAAGTGCATATTTATTGGATATAAGGACGGTTTAAAGGATTATAAGCTTTGGAACCAGGTAACAAGGAAGGTTGTGTACAGTCGAGATGTGGTGTTAAGAGAGGTGAAACATGTTATTAAACATGAAGTCCAACCAAAGGAACCTGAGAAGATAGAGTTTGTGCTAAAGGAGGAAGAATCAGACTCTATAGCAGAGGAAGAATCAGAAGATGAAGAGCCACAAACTCAAGCTGTGAGAAGATCAGTTTGAGAAAGAAGGAAGCCTGAAAGGTATAGTCCATCTACTTTTTGTTCAAATTTTTCTTTTTCTGTTACTGATGATGATCCCAGAACTGTGAAGGAAGCAGTGGATTCAGAGGATGGAAAACCCTGGAAAGAGGCCATGGTTAATGAAATGGCATCTTTACACAAAAATGAGGCTTGGGATCTGGTAGAGTTTCCAGCTGGAAGGAAACCCATTGGCAACAAAGGGGTGTTCAAGAAGAAGACAAATGCAGAAGGAAAGGTGGAGAAATACAAAGCTCGGATGGTAGCAAAAGGTTATTCCCAGGTGTCGAGAATTGATTTTGGTGATATTTTTTCTCCTATTGCCAAGGTAACTTCTATTAGATTACTTTTATCTTTTGTTGCTACTTTTAATTTTGAGGTGGAACAGATGGATGTGAAGACAACATTTCTTCACGAAGATTTGGAAGAGAAAATATACATGAAGCAACCTGAAGGCTTTGTGGTGAAGGGTAAGAAATAACTAGTATGCAAGTTAAAGAAGTCTCTATATGGGTTAAAACAGTCACCAAGGATGTGGTATCAGAAATTTGATACATTTATATAGGGACTTGGCTTCACCAGAAGCAAAGCAGATCACTGTGTGTATTTTAAATTCATTGGTGACCGTGTTATTAATATGGTCTTGCATGTGGATGATATGTTGCTGGTTCAAAATGACAAAGAAATTATCCAGGATTTGAAGACCCAATTGTCGTCTAAATTCGACATGAAAGATCTTGGTGCTACAAACTATATTTTGGATATGGAAATTAAAAGCGATAAGGAAAAGAGGAGGCTCTGGTTAAACCAGAGGAAGTATGTCGAGACAATACTGCAGAGGTTTAATATGCAGGATAGTAAACCGGTGAAGGATCCTATTCCTATAGGTGTGAGGTTATCTGTTGAAGAGTGTCCCAAGACACAAGAAGAGGAAGAGGACATGTCTCGTGTTCCATATGCAAGTGCCGTCGGTAGCCTAATGTATGAAATGGTCTGTACTAGACCGTACAATGCACATGTAGTGGGAGTATTGAGTAGGTTTATGTCAAAACCAGGGAAGGATCACTCGACAACAATGAAGCGGGTTTTCAAGTATTTGTGTGGCACTAGTGATTATGGTTTGTGCTACCAATGAAGATCATGATTGGATAGAATGTTGGATATTCGTGGCTTTGTTGATGTAGACTAGGCTGGAGATCTGGATTAGAGAATATTTACAAGTGGGTATGTGTTTAACCTATTTGGAGGTGCAGTTAGTTGGATGAGTAAGAAACAATTTGTAGTGGCACTATCAACTATAGAGGCAGAATACATGGCAGCCACTCATGCAAGCAAGGAAGTAGTTTGGTTGCAGAGGTTGTATTCAAGTATGGGGTTATTTCAAGGAGCTATAAGGATAGACTGTGATAGCCAAAGTGAAATTTTCTTGGCAAAGAACCCCACATATCATTCAAAGACAAAGCACATTGATGTTCAGTATCACTTTGTGAGGGATATGATAGAAGACAAAAAGGT
>APFE030799768.1:68430-90199 GCA_000404065.3 Pinus taeda
TAAACTGTTATTCATATGGGAAAATTCTAACTAATGAAACTGAAACTAGCGATGTATGCAATCTAACCATCATTTATGACTACATTTAACCTAACACATGAGAAATATAATCGTTAAATATGATATTTTAAATAAAACTAATATGTTTTTTAAATAGAGAAATATAATGGTTAAATATGATATTTTAAATAAAACTAATATGTTTTTTAAATAGTTTTAAAATAAATCAATGATTTAAATAGTCACTATAATTTAATTATTCAAACATATTGATTGAATAATGTACTTCTAAGTTCTCAGATTAATAAGAGGTCATTCACATCAAATTCAATAAAATCAATCCTCTATCGACAATGCAAGAAAATAGAGTACATACTTACAAATCATTCCACTGACATAAATTAAAGGAAAGATGATATCGATGAATTTATGTATTCAAACGTAAGCATAATAATATGAAATAGTGAAATACAAAAATGAATCACCAAATGTTGGTCTTCTACTCCACAAAAGACTTGACAATAGCATACAAAGTACGTTATCTATAATTTCCAACCATTTTCTCGAATGGAGAATTTCTATATAGATATCTAAATTTAAACCAAAAAATAACAATAGGGATCCCAAAGTGGCCTCATTTAATGAGTAGACTAGAAATGTTCTATAATAGAGAATATTATTGCACATTTTAAGGGTTCCATGTCCCCTCTTGAATGGATTTTTTTCCTTCATAACCATGAAGGTAAGCATGTCATTGGGATTGCATTTGTTGGAGTTGTATGCTTTTAGTTGGAGTTGACTCATCCACAGTTAATTTACATGAATAGACTTTTCCAAAAATGTTCATAATTTATCTTTTCATTTTCAAGATAATATTATTAATTAATTTCAAAAAAATAAATGGATTAACAAGGAATTGATTAATATTTTGCCATATTCGTTTGTCAATGTGCTCTGACTGATCTTCTTTCTCTTTCCTCTATTTCCAAATGTCAGTGATGCATGAGTCATTAAGTATTTCTTTTACCAAAAAAATGTACATTAGGCATGTAAAATTCAATTATTACTCTATATAGTTTTCCCATATGCTTGAGCATAGATTTATTGATCTTGTAATTAATTCTTGACTAAAATTATTTTTTCAAGGTCAATCTTCTAATGCAATTTACATTTTTAATTTCTCTACTTCTGATATTCTTGATAGTGTACTTGGAGCAAATTGATACTTTATTTTCCAAATATTTAGATTTTGAAAATAATTTTTTTATTGGTTCAGCTCAGATAATTTGGATATAAATCAATTAGAAAAATAGGTGAGGATTTTATGATATTATTGAATTTGACATAATTTTTGGTAAAACTCCTCTTGGGGTTTCCACAATTGTTCACAAACTCGAACTAATTCTTTCTTAAGAAAATATAGATTAGACTTTTTTTCCTATAAGTTCTTTACCCATGGAAATAATTGGTCCTTTTCTACTGAAATGTTTGCAATCATGCTTGTATATTTCTCCTAAGACTAATAAATTTCTTCTTTAAAATGATTTTTCCAAATTTTGTAATTGTTTTTTATGTTGTTGCTGAAGGAAACCAATATTTTGTTGATGTTCTTCTGCAATAATATATTTTTTATGCTCAAGTGTGGCTTCAAGTTCCTCAATGTTTTCTCATTGATATTTAATAACATTTCTTAAATTATTTACTAACCATTTATTGGTAATTGTAAAGGAAGTAGTAGAGTCTGCCACTTCATCTACAAACATTTCATGGCCTAATTTGGAAGCATCCCAAATAATATCTTGTTTGTTAGGGAAATGTTAAGTTTTTCCTACCTTTCTCCTTTTGGGCCTTACCTTGAAAATGGATTTCTTTGTGCTACTGAAGAAATATTCACCAAGAGGGATTTGCTCCTCCTTAATTGCTCAATATCATCTACATGAATTATAGTAGAGGAATTAATTTCTGGATAAACTGATATTGGTGTTTTTCTTATTGCAACTATTATTATTATCCCTACCATTTCATCAAGTTTATCCTTTGTATTGTCTATGGATACATGTGTATGGAATTTAAAATTTGGCCCTAGCTAAGGTTGCATCTCAAGCTCAGGTTATAGTTGTGTTGTGTATTCATCCTCTGTCTAAGGTGTCTCTATAGGCAATTTGTTGTAAACTAGATTACTACTGAGAGGGGGGCGTGGTTTAATCAGTAGTGAGGGAAATTATAAAATTTTCTCCAAATTATTATTCTTTTTAACCATGCACAATCTGAAGCACATAAGAAAATATTAGAGCATAAAAAGCAAGTAAAACCATGCAAGCATTCAATACAAAAGACACAAATATTTTTGGTGGAAAACCCTTCTCCAAGAAAAAAACCACACTTGTTGTTGTTGGGCTGCTCAATATATTTTATTATGCCAATAAAATTATTTACATAGATATTTACTTGGCTACTATCAAATGTATATCTCTTTCTCATGCGGATCTATAGACTACCATCCATTAAAGGCCACCACGATCAACGATCCTCACCTGGTTACCCCTGAAATATCAAACAACTCTACATACTATGATCTGCTAGAAGCTACCACGACCAATGAGCCTCACTTAGTTTCTTCTGAATTATCCAACCACCACCGGATTGAGAAAACTTCTCGTTTATATTGATTTCACTAGAGTCCTCCAACTCCACTCCTCTATGTGGTTCTCATTTCATACATTTTTAGACTAGAACCGAGAACTACTCAACATGAACACCACAAAAACAATCTCTTCAAAGCATAAAATCAAAATTCCAAATGAAAATGAATCAACACAAATGTTACATAAAATGATCTGAAAAATGCATCGGCAAAACCCTCATTGCAATAGAAAAGCTTCTCACAAATAACTGTTGCACACACCCAACAAACTATTGAATAAAAAAAGTTTCTGCCAAACACCAAGACTATCTACAATCAATATCTACTTCATCTCCTCATCTTATGCTCAAAATGTTGGTTGAAACATCTTTCAACTAAGTGTTGCAACACCTACAAACTGCTTAAAAAAATATGCATCATATAACCCTCACACAACTTGCACAATCTTCTCCACTCTCACTCTCACTCAACACATCAAGAGAATCAACCCAACTATCATTGATCTTTATTTAGTAAATAGATGAATTGAGGTGCTCAAATCAATAATTACCAAGCACTACTTAGCTCTACAGTCTTTATTCATATGCTTGATTTGATCTAGATTCAACTCATTGACTTGATCAAGCCACTCACTCCACTTCATAAAAGATATTTTCAATGTTAATCACTTTCTAGAATCTCCCTCACCTTTTCTTATGTTTACATGAAAAGTCTTGAACAAGACAAGTTGGAAAAACCAAAAATTAACCTGTGATGCATGAGGAATGTAGAGAAAAACACTTCCAGGATGTATATGGAACTTTTGTGAAGGAAACCTGCCTATATTTCTAGGTATATGCGACTCTTGTGAAGGAAACCTTCGTATATCCATTAAAACTCAATTTTTACATTTGTTTAAGGCACCACTTTGAGTTGATCTCCAGGAGTAAGCTGGGTACATCATGACATACCTCCACACACACTTTGAAACCTCTGCAATTGATGACTTAGGACAAGAACCTCTACAGGAAGTCAATGACATGCATGCCCTAGTCTTCCAAAATCCTCATCAAGGCCAACACCTCCAACTCCTAATGAAACAATAACAACATGTCCAAACACCTTCACCAATTGTAGCAACATTTCTAGTACATGTAGCAACATCTCCAACACCTACAACAACAATATCAAGCCATCAAACAATCTCTAGAACCTATAGCAACATCTCTGACACATTCAACAACACCTCAACACATGTAGAAGAAACTCCAATGCTTTGAACACATGTAGAAGCATATCCAACACATGTAGCAACAATTCCAACACTTGTAGCAATAACATCTTCAACATATGTAGCAGTTGCCATCTCTACTTAGCCTCCAAATCCATGTTGACATCAATGCCAACCAATAGGACCACCAAGACAAACACTCATCACACATAAAGAGAGCTACTAACATGATAAGGCATATAACAAACATCGTCATGACCTTGTTGACATCAATCCCAACACTACAATGTCAACAAGCTCCCCCTTTGGCATTGATGTCAACATCAATCTGATCTCTAACATCTGAGGATTATCTCCATACAATGTCCAACACTGAAGTTGCAACTTTGAAGTTGATCTTTATCCATCCAAATTCTCTCTCCCTTTGACATCAATGAAAAAGGGCCATACCAACACTGAAGAAAATGCCAATAATGTGTTGGATGCAAGATGTTATCCCCCTATCATACTCAATGCGATGCGGATAAAAATCAAGAAGTATCTCCTGACAAGTAAGCATGTAAAACAAGAAACTATGCGGCCAACACCTCTAGCCAATGGCATGCAATCTCTGAAACTGAACATGCCCCCCCAAGCATGTAATGAAGATGCAATAACAATGACTTTGTTTTCGAAGTAACTCATCCTCTTCACTACAATAATCCCCCTTTCTAATTGCAAGAGACTACTCCTCATGAACCATGACTCCAACTAAAATTGGACAAGATATACAATGAATTACAATACATATACAATACTTCATGGATAAAATACTTGGCTTGTGACAATTACATAGGACTTACATATGAATCCTCTATGAACTCTCCTATCACCAACCAAGACTTCTATGGACCCAATTTTACACCATGCACCCAATGTAGTAGGGCTACATCAATGATATACAAAATGATACATGACTTGGACTTCCATAGACCCATACATAGCTAAAGACAAGACATACTAGACACAATGGATCTCTCCATGAGAAATACACCCAAAATATGACACAATGATAGTACATGTCTTTTACAACTACATACAATGGTTCTCTCTTCCATACATGCCCAAAACATGAAACAACATGAGTACATGGCATCAATGAGCAATGATATATGCTCCGTATGGCAGAAAAAACAATAATATAATCCATGGCTTATGCATCAAGTATAAGGTCCCCATGAGAAATTATACTCTCTCAATGTGTAGCAGCAACAATAGAAGAACTAGCAATATCATGTTCTAGTGTATGGCCACTCAACACCTTGGCCATCACCATCCCAATAATGAAGTTCCTGCAACAATATCATGAAAACGACTAGTGACCACCACCATGCTCCACATGTGAATCAACAAGAAAAACAACTGATAGAAACAACATAGGAATATGTCATAGAATAGTAGAAAATACATATCCTCATCATCATGAGGCTCATCAACCATCACATAATATAAGATCAATTCAAATCATGAGCAACACATCAACATGTAGCAACAAGACCAATAGCATAAGATCTGGCACTATAGCACTATTTGTAGCACTAAACTCAACATCCCCTCATCATAAGTGAGAAACATATTGTCAATAAGGCACAAGCACAAAATAAGAGAGCAACAACTTGATGCATCTAGAAATAGAAGACACAAGCGTTAATATGCCAACACATCAACTGATCTCAATGGAAGTAATCATAAAAAACTAACTCAAATCAATGCCAAGCATATGCATTGCATGCTCCTACATAGGAACACAATTCCAACCATCTACAACCATATTAGGAAGCAATGCTCCCCCTGAATGTGTGATCCTTCATCACTCCTTGACCATGCACATAATACAACCATGTGGCTGTCATATCTCCAAAAACATCAACAAGAACTCAATATGCAACTGCTCCAAAAACCATTAGTAATAATATAGTTGATCCAATCTATAATCAAACTAAAAGAAATATATCATAAATGAAAAATGTACTTCAAACCTCATGAACTCCCCCTGAACACATGTATCTCTCAATATGCATATTGTCTTCATCCAAACTTTCTGATATGGCTGCACATCCAAGAATCTACATGCAACTCATGATGCAACCATATGCTCCTCTTAAGACCATGCAAACCTCAATTTTTGGTGGGAGTTACTTGATTCTCTTTTCTCCTCCAAACCTTCATCTATTGATTCTTCTTCTTCTTGTGCAATTGGCCTTGCATATTTTCCTCTTTCTGATTGAATCTCTTGTAAAACATTAGAAACTTGCAATCCTTGGCCTTCTGTCCAATATTGTCACACTCAAAACATCTTATGTGACCATGGAATAGAGGAACAAGTTGATGTCTTTTATTGATATGAAATGTATTCCTTGCATGTGCCATGTATTCAATAGTGCTATGGATGAAATCATTGCATGATAAACAAGAACCATAAAATGGACTATTATACCTGACATATGGAGATATTATTTGCATGCAG
Organism: Pinus taeda; assembly: GCA_000404065.3. Lineage (NCBI taxonomy): Eukaryota > Viridiplantae > Streptophyta > Pinopsida > Pinales > Pinaceae > Pinus > Pinus taeda. The sequence continues at coordinate 74,791 of APFE030799768.1, forward strand.
GATTGATTTAGCTTCTCCTTTGGATTCTCCTTTTGATGAGAGAATTTGATCTCTCCATTACTACAAATTGTTGCTATATGTCCACAAACTCCACAGTTATAACATCTACCAATTTTATTCTTCCTACTAGGACTTATTCGCTTGTTCTCCTACTTCTTGCATGGCTAGTGATATTGCTGATGATTCTCCTTTTTCTTGCTACCACTAGTTTCTCCAACATTTTCAAATTTTCTTATTCTCTCTAATTCTTCTCTTGTATAATTTACTTTAGCTTTCAATTTTTTGCACTCATCCTCCATCTCCTTATACTACTTCCTCATTTTACTTTCAATTTTTATTCCCTCTTCTAGCTGATTTTTCAGATCTGAAATTTCTTCTTTGAATGCACACTCCTTTTCATCAAACATTTGCAACAACATTTGTTGATCTTTATTTTCAATTGTGAGCCTTTTAATCTTTGCTTCTAGGACCATTATCTTTGATTGTTGTTCATCTTTGCTACCGATTTCTTCTTGTTGTCCCTTTAAATCAACACTTGAGTCATCATTTCTATCACTAGGGATTTCATCTTCATCTTGTGAGCATGCTTGATTTATCACTACAATATGTCTTGACTCCTTTGCATTTTTCTCCAGCTTTGAAATTTGCAATTTTCCTCCAAGATACAAACTTTGTAACCTGTCCAACATCTCTTTTGTAGTCTCATAGTGTCTCACATACATGTTATCATATTTTGAAATAGTATGCAAAATAATCCTTTTAGCCAAATCATTAGATTCATATTTAAATCCATATTCATCTGATAGAAAATATTTTCATAAAGAGATAAAAAAAATATGACTCCAATTTCATCTTCCAAGTTGAAAATTTACCTACATGAAGCGTTGGAATTCCTTGCTGATAAATTTCGAAAAATTTGCAAAATTTTGCCAAAAACTCCAAGATCTACTCTCCAGCAATCACGCTACAACTGAAAGCCCCGCTCTGATACCAATTATTGGAAACTAGATCACTACTGGGAGGAGGGGGGGTGAATCAGTAGTGAGGGAACTTATACAATTTTCTCAAAATTATTATTCTTTTAAACCATACACAAACTGAAGCACATAAGCAAAGATTAGAGCATCAAACACACGTAAAAGCATGCAGAATGCAACATAAAAGAGACAAATATTTCTGGTGGAAAACCCTTCTCTGGGAAAAAAATCACCCTTGTTGTTGTTGCACTGCTCACTATATTTTATTATGCTAAGAAAATTATTTGCATAGGGATTTAGGTGGCTACTATCAAATGGAGATCTCTTTCTCATGCAGATCTATGGACTACCATCCATTAAAGGCCACCACGATCAACAACCCTCACTTGGTTACTCCTAAACTATCAAACGACTCTAAAAAATCTGATATGCTAGAAGCCATCATGACCAATGAGCCTCGCCCAGTTTCTTCCGAACTATCCAACCACCATTGGATTGAGAAAAAATCTCACTTATAATGATTTCACTAGATTCCTCCAACTCCACTCCTCTATGTGGTTCATATTTCATACATTTTTAGACTGGAACAGAGAACTGCTCAACATAAACACCACAACAACAATATCTTCAAAGCATAAAATCAAACATCCAAATAAAAATGAATCATCACAAATGCTACATAAAATGATCTGAAAAATGCATTAGCAAAACCCTCACTGCAATAGAAAAATTTATCACAAATAATTTTTGTACACACCCAACAAACTAGCGAATAAAACAATTTTCTACCAAACACCAAGAAGATGTACAATCAATCTCTAATTCATCTCCTCATTCTCTGCTCAAAATGTTGGCTGAAACATGCTTCAACTAACTGTTGCAACACCTACAAACTGCTTCAGAAAATATGGATCATACAACCCTCACACACACCATGACCAATGAGCCTCACTTAGTTTCTTCTGAACTATCTAACCACCACTGGATTGAGAAAACTTCTCACTTATATTGATTTCACTGGAGTCCTCCAACTCCAATCCTCTATGTGGTTCTCATTTCATACATTTTTAGATTGGAACCAAGACCTACTCAACATGAATACCACAACAACAATCTCTTCAAAGCATAAAATAAAAATTCCAATTGAAATTGAATAAACACAAATGTGGTATAAAATGATATGAAAATGCATCGACAAAACCATCACTGCAATAGAAACGCTGCTCACAAATAACTGTTGCACATACCCAACAAACTATTGAATAAAACAAGTTTCTACCAAACAACAAGAATATCTACAATCAATATCTACTTCATCTCCTCATCCTATGCTCAAAATGTTGGTTGAAACATGTTTAAGCTAATTGCTGCAACACCTGCAAACTGCTTCAAAAAACATGCATCATACGACCCTCACACAACTTGCACAATGTTCTCCACTCTCACTCTCACTCAAAAAATCAAGAGAATCAACACAACTATCATTTATATTTCTTCACTAAATAGATGAACTGAGCTTCTCACCTCAATAATTACCAAGAACAACTAAGCTCCACAATCTATATTCATATGCTTGATTTAATATAGATTCAAATCATTGACTTGATCAAGCCACTCAATCCACTTCATAAAAGATATTTTCGATGTTAATCACTTTCTAGAAGCTCCCTGACCTATTTCGACCTTTAAATGAAAAGTTATGAACAAGACAAGTCAGAAAAACCATAAATTAAAGTGAGATGCATGAGGAATGCAGAGAAAAACAATTCCAGGATGTATATGTGACTCTTGTGAAGGAAACCTACATATATTTATGGGTATACATGACTCTTGTGAAGGAAACCTACGTATATCCCTTAAAACTCAGGTTTTACATATGTTTAAGCCATCACTTGGAGTTGATCTCCATGAGTAAGTTGGGGACATCATGACACGCCTCCACACACACTTTGACACCTCTACAACTGACTACATTGGCCAAGAACATCTTCAACAAGTTAATGGCATGTAGGCCCTAGTATGCCAAGCTCCTCATCAAGACCAACACCTCCATATCCTCAAGCAACAATAACAACTTGTCCAAACGCCTCCAACACATGTAGCAACATCTATAGAACCTATAGCAACATCTCCAACACCTGCAACAACAACATCAAGCCATGAAACAATCTCTAACACCTGTAGCAACATCTTTGACACATGCAACAAAATCTCACCACATGTATCAACAACTCCAATGCTTCCAACACATGTAGAAGCATATGCAACACATGTAGCAACAGTTCTAATACCTACAACAACAACATATTCAAAACATGTAGCAGCAACCATCTCTACTCAGTCCCCAAATCCATATTAACATCAATGCCAACCAATAGGACCACCAAGCCAAGCACTCATCACACATAAAGAGAACTACTAACATCATAAGGCATATAACAAGCAACACCATGAACTTGTTGACATCAATGCAACACTACAGTACCAACACAGTTTTGTTTGCATCTCCTCAATATAAATTCCTTCAATTTTCATTTCCTTGGATTGGATTTATTGTGACTATAATAATATGGAATGAACATATTCAAGTTTTGAAGTTCAATATGGCTCTCTTCAACCTATATAGACTCAACTTGAGTATTCTATATTTATTCTTCTATCATGAATTTCTTGCCTATAGCCAACACTATTTGTCTTTGAAAAGCCAATAAATTTTCTTTACCAAGTCCCTTTGGTATTTCCTTAATTATTTTTGTTCTTTCTTCATAGGATCTAGCACCCTAAAAAACTTTATCAAACAACAAATTTTCATATGCTTATGTTCTAAAACCTTTCTAGGTTTTACAATGTCCAGGGGTTCATGCTTCTTGAAGGCTATATAAGATCATTTAAGTAATTCTAGGTAGGTTATTTCCTTGTAAGCATGCTTGGGATTTGATAAGGCAAAAGTTCCCAATTTAATTGGAAAGGAGGCTATATTTTCTTAAATCCAACTAATAGGGCTCTAGAAATACCTGGAAAAATAGTTTGATAGGATATTTCCATTAAAGCCAACCTATTTGGAGCATATTTGTGTAAGGAATGTGCTGGATTTTCACAACAAAATATTATGATATAAGAGGATGTTTCATCAATGAACCAGTCCCCAATTAGAAACAAATTCCATGGCTTCATTATTAATCATGTGGGGGGAGATATCAAAATAAAAATTGGTGTAATAGGATCATAAAGTTGATTCATACCTCGTAAAAGTAATCTTTTGCTTTCCCCCCCATAATTTAGAACAATATATATAGATTGGTTCAAATTCTAGTTGTCAATTCCATTGCATGAGAGGGAATGACATCCTAGCATAGATTGCGTCTATTAGAAAGGATGACATAAAGAATTCAGGCACAAATCTTGGAGGAGCACTTAGAAACTTATCAATTTTATTTGTCATGTTGTTTGCCAAAATGACTTATCGATCAAAGAATTTCCCCTTGTCTAGTACCTAGTGTAAGAGGAGAACTCACTCTATCTTGAATTGTAAAAAAAAAAATTCTCACCATAAATTTTGCACAACATGCCGACAATGGTTTCCATGGCTTCTTTTATCCTCTCAATGGGGTATATATTTTTTCATTTTAGTTTGAAGGAATCATCATCATACCACTAGTCTTTGATTAAGATTTACATTTCCCTTTCAACTTCAATTCCTTTTTGGACCATGAAGGTTTTAAGGAATTCTCTGACAAATTTTATTTCTGGTTTTGACAATTTATAAGTAACTTGTATATCCTGAGGCCTAAATGATCCTACTATTTATCTTTTATCATTCACAATTCTACATTTTTAACATGAGTTACAGTCCAGCATACCATGTATGCGCATTGAATAAAAACATAAATGGCTCCTACTTTATGAAGGGATAATTTGCAGACATCAACAAATATGTTTACATCCTCTTGAAGTTCATCTAAAAAGACACCCAACTAAAGGAAATCAAACATTTTTCTCTAACTCCTTGATTTTTTACCCAGTTTATAGGATGTATCAGATAACAATGTGAATTCAGGTTGTTGTCCTCATCTTCTACAGGATCGACCACCTTCGGTACCTTTTTCGCTTTCTTTGAAGGAATTTTAAGAATTTGTAATGATAATTAAAAATAGAATTAAACTAAAGCATCATAATGCAAACAATTGTGAACATTTAATTGCTTAAGCACTAGAACCTACCTCTTTAGTAGTAATTACAGAATGGCCGATATGAAATTAGTTAATTGTAGGCACCTATAGCACTAGTAATACATACATAAAGATGAATGTTATGCACAATGAATTGGGTAAACTTGAGTTGTATTCTAGTTTAAATGCCATAAATGGATCTTAATTTATGGCCAATATTAATTGTAAGCAATAAATGGAACTTATTATTGAGTTTTAAGTGAAAATTTAAGAGCATACCATTCATTTAATGCATCTTTTTACCACCTAAAATCAGCATTTAAATCACATTAAGGGTAACCCTAATGAATCATTTAATTAATCTTTAATTAATGTTAAATAAGTCTTTCAATAATTTTAAATCACATTAAGGGTAACCCTAATGAATCGTTTAATTAATCTTTAATTAATGTTAAATAAGTCTTTCAATTATATATAGTATCAAAATATTGGGATTTTCCAAGGGTGCTTCACTATGAAATTGTACAATTCACCGATATCTGATATTCAAATAACAAAGATTACCTTCTTGTGACGTCATAGCGAGTGACGTGGTGATGCCATGTAAATGAAAAGTGGCATGGAAGAAATGCCTAATGAGATTGTATAAACATATAAATTACTGACACGTGTCATGGGTCAGGTCATCATGGTGTCACGTGGAAAAGCATGATTAGATACCTGATGATGATGTGGCATATCAGCATATCAAAGTATCAGATTTCACAATGATTTAGTTATATAATTTATAATTACCAATATCGAAACACCAGGATATGGCCATATTGACTATTGACAACCCAACCATATTGGGGTATAAGAGTTTTACATGTTGCATAGAAATTTTTGATATCTTGATACAATCATTTAATAATGAGAAAATATGTGGCGTTTGATGTGTACAATTGTTGTTTAAATCGAATATTGGTACTTGAGGAGTTTAATGGATAGGCATGATGAAAAAGGACAATATAACTTTAAATTTACAGTTTAATAAATAGAGTAGGGAACAATCCAATGAAGGGGAAATTTCATATTCAAACAAAATAAATGAAAACAAAGTAGGGGATATGTTAGTTATGTGTTGATATTCTATGTAAAACTAGTTTGACATGCTGTATGTTGTATTGGAAGCAACGAGGGGTTATGTTGTCGCTATTGTAACATCTTCCAAAACTTTGGCATGCATCAAATTTCAGAGCCCACTTTGGTCTTTTATATTATCATCGCAGACATTGAAGTCTATTTCATGTGTTTTATTTAAGTGTTTTGGTCCCTTTTGCAAGAAATGCAAAACTGTTGTATTTTCGCATGTTAGTTGTCGCATAATGTGTATAAGCTTGTTTTTTTTTTTGTTTTAAGGGATTATCTTTGTGTGAATGAGTTGATCTAACAATGTAAACATCTGTCGCACTCATTCCAACTTTACAACAACGAAGCTTACATTTAATAAAAAAAAATTAATGAAATACTTATTTCCACGAGCACACTTAAAGTTACTAATAATTTGAATGAATCCCTAAATTTAACAGTGTTGGCAGCAACATGAGTAAATTTACTAAGAATTGGGATGAAACCCAAATTTGATTGAGAGTCTTTGGACATGAAATTTATAGCTTTATCGAACTAAAGCCATGACAATAACTGAGCCTGGTTACTATATTTTTGTTTTCTAATCTGTTACTCTGTTTTTTAATCTGTTTCGTGAGGGACTCTCATTGCCAGGGCTGTGGGTATTGAAGCTCGAGCGATGTACAATTTCGGTCAGGCAGGCCTTACCTTTTGGGCTCCTAATGTAAATATATTCAGAGATCCTCGATGGGGACGTGGGCAGGAGACTCCTGGTGAAGATCCTTTCACTGCTGCTAGATATGCTGTTGCATATGTACGAGGATTTCAGGGGGAAGATATTGTGGCCCATACGCAGGAGCCTAGTAGGTTAATGCTTTCCGCCTGTTGCAAGCACTTTACTGCGTATGATCTGGACAAATGGGAAGGTTATGATAGCTCTACTTTCAATGCTGTGGTAAGTAACAATACTTATTCGAGCTTTCTCTATTTGAATTTTCTTCAACTACATTCTCTTATTCTTCTTGCTTTGAATACCTAATATCCTTCTATTTCAGAGTCTTTACCTAGTTTAAAAACAATTACCTTAAATTTGAAGTACATCCATAAACGGCCTGACCTATTTATAGTTGGTCCAACTGGTACTGGTTCAATTGGTATTGACGTTATTGATATTGGTTGTAAAGAGGACGAATGGGTCTGGAGAAGTCAAGGTCATTGAACGTAACTTTTATGGTTTATATGCCTTTAGCATGAACAAATTTTGCGAAAATTTGAGTAAACCGTTAATGCATAAGCTAAGTTTGCTTAGTTCCTCAAAATCAGTACAGGAATCATTTACTGCGGAAGTTGCAATTTTCTGTTTTTTAAGATTTTCTTTCTAGTGGATTTAGAGCTTATTCCATTCAGATTCAAAGTGGCCGCACTGGAAGCATTTTTGTAACAAACGTAGCATTGCAAGGTCATCCGGAGCAAATAGTTGCAAAGCTTTAAAGAATTTTTTGAATTTCGTGGCTTTGTACCAAAAATTTCCATGGAACAACATTTCGGCAAATTCGATTACAAATACTCTGTTCTTTACTCATTTCAGGGCTTTTTCATGGTTAAACATCTTTATTTAAGGTGCAGTAATAAATGTTTTGATTGTCGTTGATGCCAATTTTACATTTTCGTCACAAACGTAGCAATGCAAGGTTTTCCGGAGCAATAGTTGCAGAGCTTTAAACAATTTTTGAATTCTGTTGTTTTGCTCTAAAAAATTGGACCATGGAACAACGTCTCTGGAAATTGGATTACAAGTGCTCTGTTCTTCACCTATTTCAGGGTTTTTTCATGGCCAAACATCTTTATCTGAAGTGGAGTGATAGATATTTTGAGCATTGAAGCTTTTCATTGGCCCAAATTTTGTTCGGATATAGCTTTGTACATCATTACCCCAGTTTTCATATAAGTAGAGTTACAATATTTTGAACATTAGAGCCTCTTTATTGAATCACTGATAAATTGTGATAATTTGAGCACTGAATTTCCTAGGCATGCACATCTCTTGTAATTCTCTCTGTCAAAAGAGTGGTTCGCAGCCGGCGTTTTTGGGGAAAATTGACCCGTTTCCATTAAAAGTGAATACGTTTTACGATTTTCTGAAACGGATCCGTCCCAAAAGAAAACGTATTCCGATTTGCTGAAACGGATCCGCCTAAAAGGAAAACGTATCACGATTGCTGGTCCCCGGAAACGGATTTCGATTTTGGTTTTCATATTAATATTTATACCGAGCCGGTAACCTAATCTATTACCTTTAAGGTTTGCCTTTTGTGACTTCTCGTTCTCATTTTCGCTGGGGGACTCAGGAGCCGCCGACTGTGAGTGCCATTTTCACTGGAGGAGCCGACTGTGAAGCACTGTGGCACTGTGGCCGTCGCACTCGCTGACTGTGGTAAGCTCCGAATGCACCAACTGAAAATGTCTAATACTATATCAATGTGGCCGCCGGGAACAAACCATAAATGGGCATGTATGGCAATTGATTTTGCACAAGCTTGGACTGAGTTGATTTTGTATTTTTTGTCAGGAGATTATTTGGTTCCGTCCCTCCCTTTGTATGGATATCATTGTATTCAACCATTTTTTATCTTATTTTTAATAATCCTTAAAAAAATTTCATTATTTCCTTTCAAGTCCACAGAAGTGTATGTTTAATGTTAAATCATAGGCGCATGGAATATCGATATTACAGGCAGAACCCTCAAGTTGATGCGTTTAACATTGTTAATGTAGGAGAACTCAAAAAGTGAAAATGTCTATTACTATTTTGGTGACCAGATGCACTCTAAACGTATTCTTTCAGTAAATCATCCGTATCTGAGTGATCCTCACAAAAATCTAGAAGAAAAACGCTGTGCATTACAGTTACCATTACCAACCATTGATCTGAGAATTAGAAACCTATGCGTACTAACAATCTCAGTACACGAAGTTTGGAAAACTAACATTCTTATTTGTCATATGAAAAAGGGATAAATCATACTAGTGACTAACTTGACCGTGACTTTAATTTGTTAGAATGAAGTACCAAATCCCACTCATATACTGTGGCATTAAACTCACATTAAATCTATTCCTAGGTGTGCAGCTTTAGAATTTTTTTAATGCATTTTCAAAAAAAAATTAGGGGTTGGGGCACTCCTAAGTTCCCCATTTTGTGAAACTTGTCCCACAACTCACGAAACAACTTTGTGTGCATTTCATAGAGTTTTTACAAAAGTGAGCCTTAGAGATTTAGAGAAAGCAGCTTTAGAGACATAGTGAATAAGTCACATAGATTACAGGTCTATTCACTGGTTTTAATAATGATTGTTTTTTCAAGGCTGGTAAGATTGTAATTTGTTTTGAAATACATATTTGTCAATTTTATTTTGCAGTGTCATTTACATCATCATCATTATTCATGGCAACTTCAAGTTCAGTCATTCGAGAGACAGAGGAAGTGGAACATGAAATTGAATCTGCCTCTAAAGTTGATCCAAAGTCACCACTTTGGAAATATGTTACTACTGTTGGAAAGATCCAAAGAGGGGGATCATTGGCATGGGTTTGCAATGAATGTAAAAAGGAGTATAAGGGATCATATACATGGGTTAAAGCACATTTACTTGGGTTAAAAGGCAATGGAGTTCGAATATGCAGTGGCCCACCTAAAGAGAATGGGACAGATGGAAATGGTTTAAGCAAGGCAAAACTTGCGAAATATAAAAAAGAACAAGACGAGGCAGATGCTAAAGCAAACGAGGCAAATCCTGCCTTTCAATTAAAACAAGCAACAAGGTTGGGAGCATTTTCATCAAAGCCTCCACTTCCTTCTCATGGAATTGTTGGTTCAAAGCGGTCTAATTTGGGACCGTTTGAAAGGAATTTTAATAATGATGCTCGAGAGGCGGCAAATGCAGCTATAGGTCAATGCATTTATGCAAATGGCCTTCCCTTTAATCTTGTGCGATCTCCTTACTGGACAAAGATGATAAAAGCAGTGAATGAAGCCCCAAAAGGGTTTAAGAGCCCTGGATATGAGAAGGTCTATACCACAATGTTGAGTGCTGAAAAGTTAGATTTGGAGGCTAAATTAAGCCCCATTCATAATTCATGGTGCATTTCAGGGGTGTCCATAATTTCTGTTGGATGGAAAGATCAAAGGAATAGGTCTTTGATCAATGTGATTGCTCAAAACTCAAAGGGGGCAATGTTTTTGAAGGCAGTGGATTGTGAAGGGCAGATGAAAGATTCTCAATTCATTGCTGACATATTGATTGAAGCAATTGAATTGGTGGGGCCAGAAAATGTTGTCCAGGTAATGACTGACAATGCAACAGTGTGTAGAGCAGCAGGCCTAATTATTGAAGGCAAATATTAGCACATCTTTTGGACCCCTTGTGTTGCACATTCATTGAACCTCATGTTGAGCAAGATGGGGAAGCAAATTGAGTGGATTCGAGTTATTTTTGAAGAGGCAAAAGAAATTCAAGCCTTTATCACAAACCACCACATGTCCCAAGGAATCTACAAGGAATTTGCGAAGTTGGAGCTCCTTAAGGTACCTAAATTTTAAAGTTTATTTCATAAATTCTAATTTCTATGTCTCTAAATTCAAATATGTAAATTGGATTCTCAAATGTCATGATTTGTAAATCATAATAGTTTTTCAATAAAATTATGATTTTTAATTTATTGAAACATTGACAATTTGGCACTTGCAGGTTGCCGAGACTTGTTTTGCTTCTCACATCATAGTCTTAACAAGGCTTATGCAGGTGAAAGATGCATTACAATCAATGGTATGCAGTTCTCTTTGGAATCAGTGGAGGCAATCCCAATATGATAGAGCACAAGTAGTGAAATTGTTGGTTGTTGATGATGAATGGTGGGATAGGGTGGAGTACCTCTTGACATTTACCAAGCCAATTGTGGATTTGCTCCGTATGTTTGACACAGATATGCCTAATTTGGGAGAGGTGTATGAGGGCATTGATTCCATGATAGAGAAGATAAAGGTGGTTATAAATGCCAAAGAGAATGACCCAGATGAATTCTTTTACAAAGAAGTAAAAGATATATTGACCAAAAGGTGGAACAAGATGATGACCCCATTGCATCTTTTGGCTTATGCAATGAATCCAAAATATTATGCTGCAAAGTTGCTAAGTGATCCAGAAAAAACTGCACCAAACAAAGACCCAAAAGTCTCACAAGGATTTCAAAAGGCTTTAAGAAAGCTTTGGGTAGATCCTGAAATTGGGCTTCGGATTCGTGTAGAGTTTGCTCATTTTGTGGGATCAGAGGGTTGGGGTTTTGATTTTGGTTGTATGCAGGACAAGAGGACAATGAATCCAATTGATTGGTGGAACTACTATGGTGGGAAACTTCCACATATCCAAAAATTGGCCATCAGGATCTTGTCACAGGTTGCTAGTTCCTCTTCAGCAGAAAGGAACTGGAGTACATATGGTTTCATCCATTCAGTGAAGCGAAACCGATTGGGCTCTAAGAAGGCTGAGGAACTAGTGTATGTTCATTCAAACCTTCGCCTTATGTCTCATAAGAGAGACGAATATAAATTTGGGGCCACCAAATTTTGGGACGTTGAACCAGAGTTCCCTGACTTGGATATGACATTGAATGTCAGGTCTCATATGACTTTGTTTGATGCAGAGTCACCAATAAGTGGATCTTCAAGTGGATATGGCAGCGATGCTCCCATTTCTAGAGAGGATGTGGAATTTCTTAGTGACGGAAATGAAGACATATTTGATGATATGTAAATGTAATTTATGATGGTGTTTTAACTTTAAAACTTTTGAACAACTAAATGAATTATGAATATGATAGTAGACTGACAGTGATAGTTCATTTTGTACTTTGTACTATGTAGTATGCATTATTAATTTTGGTAATGATGTTGTAAAATGAATGAAATTTGAAACTTAAACTTGATGATATGTTGAATAATGAATATTATAATAATCATTAATGATGATGACAATGTTTATGCTAATTGATAATGATAATTCATTATGTATTTTTAAATATAAAATCTAGATTTAAAAAATGAATGATAATATGAAATATTATTATTTTGTTATATATATATATATATACTGTTTTCTGCTATATCGTATCCAGAATTTTTGAAAATTTATTGTTTACTGTATCCGTTTCAATGTAACTTCGATTATATATTAGTAGTAAAGGCAGTTCGATGGCCTAGCTATGGCACCATACATTATTCACTGTTATATGATTATTGTTTTAATCATGTTTTTCCCCATGCAATAAATGATCATGTCTGTTGAGAAATTGAAATAAAAAACTAAAAAGTCTGAAAGGTCAAGTTCCCAGACGACTATATAATTGCCAAATTTCTCGTTCATAATTACATGCAAAAGAAAACAAAACAGAAAACAGTTTCATGAGGGTTAATAGAGATCCACTTACCTTTATTTGATGAGTTTGTATTCACAGATATATGAGAAACCTATCAGATACATTGTCCCTCCCAAAAGAAATGTATTTGGGTAGATTCAGTACAATTGAAATATCTCACATTGAGTTCAGAATAACTGGGCGCATAAATACTTCAGGGGTTTAGTCCATGTAACTTTTCCCTCCCAAAATTACAGGACCCTGACTTGAACACTGAAAATCTTAACGGCGAAGTCCTGAACACTGGCAAGTTACCTTCATCGTTAGGATTTTGTGTCAATCTTTACTGATATTTGTTTTCCTAACCATCCACCGGAAGGCACCTGATCTTCATCGTTAGGATTTTGTGTTAATATTTACTGATATTTGTTTTCCTAACTGTCCGCCGGAAGGCACCAAATCTTCAAGTTTATGGACAGTAACCTGTGTCATAAACCTATTTCTTAATTGGAATAATCTGGTGACGACCATCTTTTAAACTTAAAAAGAATTCTAAGCGGTCTTCCTGTCCTTACTTTGGATGACAAAGAGGGTTAATAGCTTTAATGGTCGAAAGGTAGACTTTGCACACTTATTGTGTTGAATTCTTTCATGAGACATTTCGTCCTTACTATAAGGGTAGATGCTCCAGGAGTGGTAACCAGTTGGGTGATGCTCCAGGAGTGGTAACCAGTTGGGTTTGTTTCCAGATATCTCTAACCTTGATAAAGAATTAGTTATTGACATATTAGTTTGTATACTGTTGGATATACTTTTGAAATATAATGATATACTTTCCTCTTTTTGACAATATCACCACTCTGATCTGACGAAACAATCTAATTAGCTCCATACTGTCTTAACTAAAGTAACTGGCTCCATACCGACTTCACTAGGCACCCTAAATCAACTTAGCTTGTTTCATATATATATACAACATCACGGGTACCTGGACAATCGCCACTGGACTTGGAAATTGTACTTCATCGTTTGATGTCCAGCCCCTTTGGCAATTTTCTGCATGGTGTAATTCCTCTGTAGCTTGGTTGATCCGGGATTCTAAAGATTTTGGTGGCTACGTATACAGAAAAATGGAAATTGTACTTTATCGTTTGATGTCCAGGGCCTTGGCAGTTTTTGGCAGTTTTCTGCATCATGTAATGTCTCTGTAGCTTGGTTGACCGGTGATTCTAAAAATTTTGGTGGCCCCAAAAGGAATCTAGCCTGGTGGCCCACTAGCTAGCCCTAACACTGATTTTGACCAACTGAAGGCGCCTTGGCAGTTTTTGGCAGTTTTCTGCATGATGTAATGTCTCTGTAGCTTGGTTGACCGGTGATTCTAAAAATTTTGGTGGCCCGGAATCTAGGAATCTAACCTGGTGGCCCACTAGCTAGCCCTAACATTGATTTTGACCAACTGAACTCTTAACGCTACTGGTGATTCTTAACGCTACTGGTGATTCTAAAAACGCGTCATATTATTAAGACTGATTACAACGGAAAATGGTCACCGAAACCATCTAGAGCAACCTGCTTTTGCATTAATCATCTATGTGCCAGAATACCTGCTTAGATTGCAAAATTTCGCATTCCTTGAGATTAGCCAAAAAGTAATAGATATGACAAGGCATCGTCTGAATTGCAAATTAGCCCCTCACCTCTAGGCAGGAATGCTGACATTGTTGGACCCTGGGGGCAACCTTTTCGAAGGAGCCTTTCCATATGAGGTCGGGCGTTCTCCTTCCTTAGAAACAGATTATCGACAATAATCATCTGAATGGACAATACGAAACAGTCTCTCTGTAAACACCGGATTTTTTTAATCTGGGCATGAAAAGGAAGGTCTTAGGAAGGATACATATCTCCCAATCTTGGTGTATTGAGAAACATCACAATGTTAGATATGTCGTACAATCAGGCCGAAGAGCCATACCACATGGGTCGGTAAACTCTTAGAGCTCAATGTGTGGAATTTATCCTCAAACTAATTTATAAGGAATATAATATCTAAACTCAATAACTGTTCCAAGATATTCAAGTTGGATCTAATCATAAATTACACTCCCTCTTTTCACTGTGACAAAGTTGCCACACTCGAATCTTCAGAGAAACAACAATACACCTGAAAAATATGGACTCTATTTCTGGTTTTCGAGAGCTAATACAATTGCATGGTAGTGGGAAGAAGCCTGAAAGACCATTTCTAGGAATAAATTGCTCTCTGTCAAAATAATAAATGTTAAAAATAAGTTAATAACCATTTGAGATATAAGCATGCAACTTAACGTGTGTAGTATGAAGTCAAATGCTTGATTTGTCAAATAATTAACTTCGATGTGTAATTTCTTCAGAGTGTGATGACATACCATCTTTAAAGCTATATAAATGTGTCATACAATCAGCTTTTTAAGAAACTTCTAGGTTCTTGGAATAATTTATCGACCACATTTACATTTTCTTCTTTGGGAAATCCAGGGTTGTGCTTCATGTATAAGCTGTATCTTTGCAAAAGTGGAAGTCAAAGTAAGAAAAGACACCTCATATCTAATATAATACGTATCGGTCCTTTCTGCTTTGGCCAGGTTTTGCTGTTTTGGATACATAATATTTATTACATTTGTTTCGGTCAGATTTATTTATTTTTTTCCACTGGAGGAATTTGTTTCGGTCAGATTTATTTATTTTTTTCCACTAGAGGAATTT
>APFE030799768.1:103528-121759 GCA_000404065.3 Pinus taeda
ACAATCTCATAGATTTTTCCACAAAACCATTGATTTTCAGCAATGCAAGAGAAGCCATTTCAAAACTACTAGACATAATTAGTATAGACCTACCATTTATTTCATCAAGAAGAAGAGTACGTAGTCCTGATCGATCACTTGTTCCCGCTAAGAAATAAAATGTCGCATCAATTGATTCATGAAAGATCATTTTCAAATGGATCCATT
This sequence comes from Pinus taeda, assembly GCA_000404065.3. Taxonomy (NCBI): domain Eukaryota; kingdom Viridiplantae; phylum Streptophyta; class Pinopsida; order Pinales; family Pinaceae; genus Pinus; species Pinus taeda. The sequence continues at coordinate 103,736 of APFE030799768.1, forward strand.
GAGACTTGTATCTATCGTGGAACCAATAATTGCAAAACCCATATGATAGTGAAGACTATCCTCCTTTCCCACTTTTGTTGACCCAAAGAAGTTGGAGCTGCATAAACAATCTAAGCCACTCTTATTATTACCAACCACAATGAAAAGAAATATAAAATGAGCATGAGGTAAAAATTCCATGTTTGAATTAACCCATTCCCATTTTTTAATGGAAATTTGCTTACTAAATCATATATGTACTATAATATGTTTACCCATGAGTATTAGGTAAAGGAAAAAATGGTGATTTTATTGTATAAGCAATGAAGAACCCTAAATAGAATACTAAATTTTTCTTAATCAATATTCCTGAACCTAATGTTTGATCTATGCACAATCTCTAGAGACCTATAACTTAAAGCTCCAATTAGCGGAAAGGAATAGAATTTACCACAATGTTTGTGGCCAGAATAGAAACTCTTGCCCCCTGCCTCCGTCGGATAGAAGTGGGTGACTAAAATTTATTCCAGTTCCCATATAACTCTCTATTATCATTATCCCAACAAATGCTTACATAAATACGAATAAAAAGATCCTGTTTACTTTGTAATTGAAACTGGATATCGTAACTATAATCATTTAAAATTATAATTTAATAAAAATTAGAAAAAAAATAAACTATCTATCACGTTTTACAAAACAGATAACCACATACTTCAATTCTAACACTTGTTCTTGAAGCTCTCTTCCTACATAGAAGGATTCTATTCAAAAGTCAAAACCACCACCACCCTTTAGCAAGGAATCATGCATTACATGAACACATATTTTTATAAAAAAAACACATGTTTTTGGACAACAATTTTGTCAAAAAATTATCAACGATGCCAACTCTAGCTTGTTTAGAAGCACTATTCACAAATAACAAATTTGTCAAAAAAAAAATGTACCACCTCATGTTGATAAATTCCATCCAGCTGCAATTCCATGATTTCAAGAGTAGAACAACCCTCAAGACGGCTACTCAACATAGCTATTACCCTCTCGTTCGAATACATTATTTTTACTTTTATTATCCGAAGATGGGCCACTGGTGCGGTTAGAAGTGACGGTAGCAGATCTTTAACTATCTCCTGCATTGGAATAAAAAAAGCGTCTTCGATATATTTAAAAAAAATTAAATAATTATGCCATCTAAGTCCACTCTAACCGCTGAATTTATCATAGAGATTCGCTCAACAAAACAGACATGTCCAACCGCTAGAGATTCGCTCAACAAAACAGACATGTCCTACCGCTGGAGAGCTGTCTCAAACACTAAGTGCAGGATGTGATAATATCTTATTCCAAAGCAATTCTTACAGACCATGACCTTATTCTAGGTACACTAGAATAAGTATACATAAAATAGAAATTATTGGAGCAAATTTAATAGGAATATTTACTTTTTTATCTCATGAACTTTATTTTTCAAATATAATGAAACTATTTTTCTTTCTTACATGGTAATAGGTTAATCATTCAAAAACTTGTAATGAGCTCTTAAAAGAAATCCATATATATATATATATATATATATATATATATATATATATAATCATTGAAATCTCCAATTAAAAAAAAGAAAACTATTTAAAACCTTTAATACACAATTTACATAAAATAAATATAACATTGAATATGTTAAGATAATTTATAACTTATTTAAGATTACATATAATTTGTTAGTTAGTTAAGGTTAATTTGGGTAAAATCTATCAAATTTGATAGTCTTTTAGTCATTTCTAAGATATACATATAAAAACATTTTTTTTTTGGTGTATGTCTTGACTTATTCTAGGTAAAAAGTTAATTTATCTAGATTGAATTTAGATATATGCTTCTTCAAAGTAATCATAAGTGTCTTGAAGTATTTTGTAAGGTGAAATACTAAAGGGCAAAAAAACTATAGTTCAGAGCTACAAGTACAACCAGTCAAAGAAGATTCAATGCACTTCAATTTAAACCAAATTCTGCAAAATTCACTAAAAATGTTGAATGAAATTCCGGAAATTTTAGTGTTTTTCGCTGCCAAAAATTTAAATTCACTCTTTCTTTTAATCAAATTCCTTAAATTTATCAACCTTTGCAACAACAAAGCTTAAATTTAATAAAAGATGAATGAAATCCCTCTTTCCACCAACAAACTTAAAGTTACTAATAATTTGAATGAATGGCCCAAATTTAGCGGTCTTTGCAACAGAAGTAAAGCCATGACAGTGATGGGATATGGTTACATATTTGACATTATTGAATTAAATCCATGACAATATTTTGTAAGGTGAAATATTGAAAGGCAAAACACTACAATGCAGAGTTACATGTATAACCAGTGAAAAAAGATTCAACACACTTCAATTTAAACCAAATTCTACAAAAATACTAAAAAAATGTTGAATAAAATTCTGGAAATTCAGTGCCTTTTGCCACCAAAAGTTTAAATTCACTATTTCTACTAATCAAATACTTTAGATTTATCCAACTTTACAACAACAAAGCTTATATTTAATAAAAAAATTAATGAAATACTTATTTCCACGAGCACACTTAAAGTTACTAATACTTTGAATGAATCCCTAAATTTACTAAGAATGGGAATGAAACCCAAATTTGATTGATAGTCTTTGGACATGAAATTTATAGTTTTATTGAACTAAAGTTATCACAATAATCTGACCTCCTTAATATATTTTATTTGACACTATTGAATTAAAGTCATGACAATAATTGAGCCTGTTTACTATATTTTTGTTTTGTAATCTGTTTTTTTAACCACATAGTGAATCAATAACTGCCAAGCGTAAATCTATTTTTTAATCTGTTTCGTGACGACGCTTCCATATTAAAGGAAAAGAAAAGACGTTCATAGTTGGATTCTACCATTAGAGTACCCTTGAAGCTTGCTCCTTGCATGATTTATGATCAACATTGGAAAATATCACGAATTTTTGCATAATTTACAACGAACATTGAGAAATGTCGCGAATTTTTGGGGAGACGTACCTTTAACCGTTAAAGGAGAAGAGGAGAAAACGTTTTCGCTACTGCCAATGAAGCTCGAACTACAGAGCTGAAAACTTTTAAGCACAAAGAGGAGGATTTGGTTGCAACGAAGATGAGAACGAATATCACCGGTGAGAGTAAATCAAGGAGGCGAAGAAGAGTAAAATTGTGAGGAAAATGTGGCGGGGTTGAGTATACACCAATATTTCCACGTTGAATGTGATTGGGCTGCGATTTAAGTATGCAAATGCTAAAGTACATCATGTGACTGGTAAAATGCAAATGTATGATTCATGGCTGTATGAGAGATATTAATTAGTTGCCTGATCCAAACAAGTACAGGTTTTTGTTTTTTCATAACACGAAAAATTTTTGGACACTCAGATTTCTACCATCAATTCTGCAATTTATATCGCTAAAACTTAAGATTCCAAAAATTCTTACAAGAGCCAGTAATAGTCCTCTTGCAAGGCAGGGGAAATCCGCAGAAACCCCTAGAGCTTCTTAGCCAGCAGCGTTCCAGAACCCCTTCCCGACGCAAGGGGTGGTCGATGGAAAAAACCAAAAACGTCTAACAGTAACCAAGAGCAGCAACGAGTGAAAAATGGGGAGGGGGGACGGCTAATGACACTGATAAACAAAGGGACGGGTTGAACTCAAATACACAAGGTCGGGAAAAGTAGGTATCAGTAGCAGACATACACAAAATTTCCTACTCTACAACCATGAGTTATCTATTTCTTTTTTCAAATTAGTACTCTGTTTCAGGCTTTTGTAATGGCGTTGAAGAGTGAATTTGTGGAAGAGTTCATTTGTAGTGGACCTAATAAAGCCGAAACGGGGAGCAACATCGAGTAGATGAATGGAGTAGAGCAAATTCCCAAATGCATCCTCCAGAGGGAGGGCCGAATAAAAGTTGCGAATGAGTGAGCGTCATGGCTACAAGTGGATGAATGCAAGGGCATCATGGTCGGGTCAGGGCATGATTTTGTAGATAGGTCGTGATAGGCCTCAGCTTGTGCATGAGGTCATGTATCGCGCGAGGCAATGGGGAGCGCTGCAACTCTATCCTTTCAGCTAGTCAGAAGGTGATTGCTTGAGCTTAGCCATGGTGAGCAGAAATACATTGGACCCTATTTCTTCCCCAAAAATATATGGAGCTACTTTTGACCCAATTCAACCAGCAAAACTTTTTCGTTTAGTACCAGAGTCGCGTATACACGTTCTTCAATTATTTTACAGTGGTTATCTCTGTTGGTCCTCGTTAATGTTTTGACCTTGATATATAAATATGTATCATATATGTCGAAAATTGTGAACCTGTATACAAGGATAAATATAAAATGAGGAGCCAGCGGCAGTTGCGGGGAAACGCATCTTACGAAGTGCGTGCCCTGCCCTCGGCATTAGGGTTAAAATGATCCCATCTTCATGATTCAGGACACTCCACAGCTCTTCGGAAAACAGCATCTACCTATTAGTGAGTCATGAGGGTTTTAGGAAATTATGCCAAATCCAATCCTGTAATTAGAAAAATCTCTCAGAGCTTTAATCGATGTCCATTTCCATTTGCCATATCAATAATCTTTGGGCTTGTCATAGTCATAGTTGTGCACACAAGCATAAGCTTGCCGTCGATTGCATTAACGGAGGAAGAAACAGTTCCGAAGCCCAACAATCTGAAGTTCGCATGCGATACTTTCAGTAGATCCCATGCATTCTGCAACACTTCCCTGCCAATCAAAATCCGCGTCCAAGACATAATAAAACGCCTGACATTGCGCGAGAAAGTGGGGCAGCTATCCTCTACAGCCGAAGCAATAGAGAGATTGGGAATACCTAGTTACGAATGGTGGTCGGAGTCCCTGCACGGCATTGGAACCGATGGGCCGGGAGTTCGCTTCAACGGTACTATAAAGTCAGCTACAAACTTTCCTCAAGTCATTCTGACCGCGGCTTCTTTCAATGAAACATTGTGGACTCTCATTGCCAGGTGTAACGACCGGGGATCTGGGCGCTCCGCACGACGGAGGGCGGCCCGAACGAAGGCAAACACAACCACTCACCCGATGACCGTTTGGAGGCCCGACACGACACAAACGAAGTGGGCGCACATAACCGGGTTGAACGACACCTTGAACGGTGGGCGGGCAAACGGGTGGACGACACGATGGGAGGAAGGAAACGAAGTGTGGGCGCGCGGGCAGCAAGTGGACCGAAAGGCACGATGGTGGGCTCGACAACGGACGACGGCTAATTGCGGACGACGGGACACATGCGGGCTAAGTAAGCTATCTGTTGAACGTGGGCTTATACGTCGCCTTGCGTGGGCGGCTTGTGCACAAAGCCGACCCGCAAGGGACCACACACGAAACGATTCATCTTCCGAACGAGTCGGCCGGGGCGCTACATGATGAAATAGGGGCGTCGGCTTGGAGGACGACACCCTTCCTTTGGCGGTGGATCGTGTATATATAGAGGCGCATCACAAAGGAGAAAGGCATCAAGTTCTCATCGATCATTCTTCATTAGCCACTCGGTCTTTGGCAAATCGGCGAAGTGGCCCAGCACACAACAGCGCGGCGACGATGTGAAGGGTAGTACTTGGGATCGGTCGAAGGCAGTTCGGGTTAGTGAACAGGTCGAACGAGGCAGTGCGAAAAGCACATGAGCAGTGACGGAAGTCTGAACGACTTGGACTGTCCGTGGGCTCGGTTGGTCAATTGATTGGGTCGACAGAATACCCGATAAACGGGACTGTTGTAAACGACAGAGGTCGTGCAGGTCGGTTGTCCAAAGTGTGAAGTCGAACGACTCACACGGTTGTAATTGTAAAACTGTAATTTGTATAAAGAACGGTTTTCAGAGGCACCGCCCGGGTTTGGGTCGGGCCTCCTTTAAATTGGTGTTGTGTTCTTGATTACGGTTTTATGGTTGATTACTGAACATAAGTTATAATTTAACACATATAAAGGAATTGTATAACTGTTAATTATATAAGTGGTTCAGTTGTTAAGAATTAAAAGGAAACACGGTTTAAGCGTTAAATCGGTGTTGAACGGGTTGTAGAGGTGTAGTCTACTTTGCCCGAAACCCGGCAAAGGTAGTGCCGCACGACCAACGCGAAGAAAAAAGTAGCGTGGGTGTGACAGATGGTATCAGAGCTCAGGCGGAGCTGGTGAACGGAACAGTCGCAGGGAAGAACGCATAGGTGACAGGTGCGCACAGGTACACGAAAGACTGAACAGGATCGTTCAGGCAGAGATCGGCGGAAGTCGTGGGTCGTTCAGCAGGATCGGCGGTCATACACGAAGGGCGCAGGTCGGGACTGAACGTTAAACGACGAAGGCGTTCGGGTGATAGTTCGACCGGCGGGTCGAACGAACGAACAGACCGGTCGCACGATCGTTCGAACAGCGAACGGGGAATAGGAAGGCGCACGGCGGTTAGCGGTTCGACGGGTAGCACGGACAGCAGAACGGTGGCGGTAAGTGCAGGCGTGCAGAGGGCACCCGCCTGGTTGAACGAAGACGTTCGGGTCTGAACGACCGAACGCAGAGTTGTAAGTGCGGGCGTGCAGGAAGGCACCCGCCCGGTTGAACGAAGGACCGAATGAGCAACACGGGAGTTGGCTCGGTTGGACGGTTCGGGTGAACGAAGAAAGATGTTGCTCGAAAGAACCTTGGGCACCATGACTCATGGAGAGTCGAGCGGAACGGGAAAGTTCGAGGTCAGTTTCACATGGCCGAGAACGGACCACCGGGCGAACATGGAACAGGTAGGCAGGCCGGAGATGAGCCGGGAAATTGCCGAAGCATGGGAACGTTTAAACAGTTGGGACTTGAGGTGGGCTCAATATGAAGCCGAGATGAAACAGATGCGGGAGGATTGGTCAAGGCTTCAAGAGGAGCTGGGCGAACTCAAGGGACCGTGCACATACGAGTGCACTTGCAAGGTGAAACAAGGACAGGTTGACAAAACAGTCCACTCGGCCGAATGGGATCTCCAAGGGACTTTCGATGAAAGAGCCTGGTTGCGAGAGAAGAAGACGGGAGTGGAGACAGAAGTCAAGCAGGTCGAAGAGGAGATCAGGAAGAGACTCCTCAGGAAGAAAGTTGTGGTAGTCGGGCAGGGAGAACTCGACTTTGTTAACCTGATGGGAGCGCAGAACCGTGAGGACGAACGGAGGAATGCAGCTAGAAAACAGGTTGACGGACAGTTTCACAAGGCTGAACGAAGCTCGAGGACGGATGAGACTAAGGGAAGGCAGGCCGAACCGAGCTCATCAAAGTAAGGTGAAACGAAAGGGAAGAGACCCTTGAAGTGTTGGATTTGCGAAGGGCCGCACATGGCAAGAATGTGCAGCTACAGACTAAGAGAACAGAACGAGAATCAACCCGGGAGAGCAGAGGCAGGGTGCACATACGAGAAGGCACCGCCTCAACCCGACATGAGAGTGAAGACGCGATGGGAAGCTCAGGAGGAGTACATCCGACATTTAGAACAGAAAGGTCCGGGCAGATGGACCAAATTGATGGACACGGGTGAGCCACCGAACTCACCCCCGAAGAAGGCTTAAGAGAAAACAGGGCTCGGGCTCACCGTAGGCTGCTCAAGGCAGTGAGCCCGTATGGTGATTGGGCAGGAGGGTCCAATTGGCAACAGAAAAGTGGGGTTCCCACGAGAATTGAGCCAAGGACCGAAACAAGAAGTGTTGCTTAACACTGCACGGAGGTCCACACATGATGACTTGGAGGTCCGAAACATTGAGGAGCCGAGTCGATATACGACTTGATGTAGTATGGGATACATACTCCCGGACAGTGCATAGGATCACAGGACGGGAGGGCAACTTGGTACGGAAGGCCGAAGAGGGCATGATGGTGTGGAGGTTGTCGGGACGACAATGAAATAAGGTGGGGGAGGATGTAACGACCGGGGATCTGGGCGCTCCGCACGACGGAGGGCGGCTCGAACGAAGGCAAACACAACCACTCACCCGATGACCGTTTGGAGGCCCGACACGACACAAACGAAGTGGGCGCACATAACCGGGTTGAACGACACCTTGAACGGTGGGCGGGCAAACGGGTGGACGACACAATGGGAGGAAGGAAACGAAGTGTGGGCGCGCGGGCAGCAAGTGGACCGAAAGGCACGATGGTGGGCTCGACAACGGACGACGGCTAATTGCGGACGACGGGACACATGCGGGCTAAGTAAGCTATCTGTTGAACGTGGGCTTATACGTCGCCTTGCGTGGGCGGCTTGTGCACAAAGCCGACCCGCAAGGGACCACACACGAAACGATTCATCTTCCGAACGAGTCGGCCGGGGCGCTACACGATGAAATAGGGGCGTCGGCTTGGAGGACGACACCCTTCCTTTGGCGGTGGATCGTGTATATATAGAGGCGCATCACAAAGGAGAAAGGCATCAAGTTCTCATCGATCATTCTTCATTAGCCACTCGGTCTTTGGCAAATCGGCGAAGTGGCCCAGCACACAACAGCGCGGCGACGATGTGAAGGGTAGTACTTGGGATCGGTCGAAGGCAGTTCGGTTTAGTGAACAGGTCGAACGAGGCAGTGCGAAAAGCACATGAGCAGTGACGGAAGTCTGAACGACTTGGACTGTCCGTGGGCTCGGTTGGTCAATTGATTGGGTCGACAGAATACCCGATAAACGGGACTGTTGTAAACGACAGAGGTCGTGCAGGTCGGTTGTCCAAAGTGTGAAGTCGAACGACTCACACGGTTGTAATTGTAAAACTGTAATTTGTATAAAGAACGGTTTTCAGAGGCGCCGCCCGGGTTTGGGTCGGGCCTCCTTTAAATTCGTGTTGTGTTCTTGATTACGGTTTTATGGTTGATTACTGAACATAAGTTATAATTTAACACATATAAAGGAATTGTATAACTGTTAATTATATAAGTGGTTCAGTTGTTAAGAATTAAAAGGAAACACGGTTTAAGCGTTAAATCGGTGTTGAACGGGTTGTAGAGGCGTAGTCTACTTTGCCCGAAACCCGGCAAAGGTAGTGCCGCACGACCAACGCGAAGAAAAAAGTAGCGTGGGCGTGACACCAGGGCTGTGGGTATTGAAGCTCGAGCGATGTACAATTTCGGTCAGCCAGGCCTTACCTTTTGGGCTCCTAATGTAAATATATTCAGAGATCCTCGATGGGGACGTGGGCAGGAGACTCCTGGTGAAGATCCTTTCACTGCTGCTAGATACGCTGTTGCATATGTACGAGGATTTCAGGGGGAAGATATTGTGGCCCATACGCAGGAGCCCAGTAGGTTAATGCTTTCCGCCTGTTGCAAGCACTTTACTGCGTATAATCTGGACAAATGGGAAGGTTATGATAGCTCTACTTTCAATGTTGTGGTAAGTAACAATACTTATTCGAGCTTTCTCTATTTGAATTTTCTTCAACTTCATTCTCTTATTCTTCTTGCTTTGAATACCTAATATCCTTCTATTTCAGAGTCTTTACCTAGTTTAAAAACAATTACCTTAAATTTGAAGTACATCCATAAACGGCCTGACCTATTTATAGTTGGTCCAACTGGTACTGGTTCAATTGGTATTGACGTTATTGATATTGGTTGTAAAGAGGACGAATGGGTCTGGAGAGGTCAAGGTCATTGAACGTAACTTTTATGGTTTATATGCCTTTAGCATGAACAAATTTTGCTCCAAGAAAATTTGAGTAAACCGTTAATGCATAAGCTAAGTTTGCTTAGTTCCTCTTGACCAAAATCAGTACAGGAATCATTTACTGCGGAAGTTGCAATTTTCTGTTTTTTAAGATTTTCTTTCTAGTGGATTTAGAGCTTATCCCATTCAGTCTCAACGTGGCCGCACTGGAAGCATTTTTGTAACAAACGTAGCATTGCAAGGTCATCCGGAGCAAATAGTTGCAAAGCTTTAAAGAATTTTTTGAATTTCGTGGCTTTGTACCAAAAATTTCCATGGAACAACATTTCGGCAAATTTGATTACAAATACTCTGTTCTTCACTCATTTCAGGGCTTTTTCATGGTTAAACATCTTTATTTAAGGTGGAGTAATAAATGTTTTGATTGTCGTTGATGCCAATTTTACATTTTCGTCACAAACGTAGCAATGCAATGTTTTCCGGAGCAATAGTTACAGAGCTTTAAACAATTTTTGAATTCTGTTGTTTTGCTCTAAAAAATTGGACCATGGAACAACGTCTCTGGAAATTGGATTACATGTGCTCTGTTCTTCACTCATTTCAGGGTTTTTTCATGGCTAAACATCTTTATCTGAAGTGGAGTGATAGATATTTTGAGCATTGAAGCTTTTCATTGGCCCAAATTTTGTTCGGATATAGCTTTGTACATCATTACCCCAATTTTCATATAAGTAGAGTTACAATATTTTGAACATTAGAGCCTTTTTATGAATCACTGATAAATTGTGATAATTTGAGCACTGAATTTCCTAGGCATGCACATCTCTTGTAATTCTCTCTGTCAAAAGAGTGGTTCGCAGCCGGCGTTTTTGGGGAAAATTGACCCGTTTCCATTAAAAGTGAATATGTTTTACGATTTTCTGAAACGGATCCGTCCCAAAAGAAAACGTATTCCGATTTGCTGAAACGGATCCGCGTAAAAGGAAAACGTATCACGATTGCTGGTCCCCGGAAACGGATTTCGATTTTGGTTTTCATATTAATATTTATACCGAGCCGGTAACCTAATCTATTACCTTTAAGGTTTGCCTTTTGTGACTTCTCGTTCTCATTTTCTCTGGAGGACTCAGGAGCCGCCGACTGTGAGTGCCATTTTCACTGGAGGAGCCGACTGTGAAGCACTGTGGCACTGTGGCCGTCGCACTCGCTGACTGTGGTAAGCTCCGAATGCACCAACTGAAAATGTCTAATACTATATCAATGTGGCCGCCGGGAACAAACCATAAATGGGCATGTATGGCAATTGATTTTGCACAAGCTTGACTGAGTTGATTTTGTATTTTTTGTTAGGAGATTATTTGGTTCCGTCCCTCCCTTTGTATGGATATCATTGTATTCAACCATTTTTTTATCTTATTTTTAATAATCCTTAAAAAAATTTCATTATTTCCTTTCAAGTTCACAGAAGTGTATGTTTAATGTTAAATCATAGGCGCATGGAATATCGATATTACAGGCAGAACCCTCAAGTTGATGCGTTTAACATTGTTAATGTAGGAGAACTCAAAAAGTGAAAATGTCTATTACTATTTTGGTGACCAGATGCACTCTAAACGTATTCTTTCAGTAAATCATCCGTATCTGAGTGATCCTCACAAAAATCTAGAAGAAAAACGCTGTGCATTACAGTTACCATTACCAACCATTGATCTGAGAATTAGAAACCTATGCGTACTAACAATCTCAGTACACGAAGTTTGGAAAACTAACATTCTTATTTGTCATATGAAAAAGGGATAAATCATACTAGTGACTAACTTGACCGTGACTTTAATTTGTTGGAATGAAGTACCAAATCCCACTCATATACTGTGGCATTAAACTCACATTAAATCTATTCCTAGGTGTGCAGCTTTAGAATTTTTTTAATGCATTTTCAAAAAAAAATTAGGGGGTTGGGGCACTCCTAAGTTCCCCATTTTGTGAAACTTGTCCCACAACTCACGAAACAACTTTGTGTGCATTTCATAGAGTTTTTACAAAAGTGAGCCTTAGAGATTTAGAGAAAGCAGCTTTAGAGACATAGTGAATAAGTCACATAGATTACAGGTCTATTCACTGGTTTTGATAATGATTGTTTTTTCAAGGCTGGTAAGATTGTAATTTGTTTTGAAATACATATTTGTCAATTTTATTTTGCAGTGTCATTTACATCATCATCATTATTCATGGCAATTTCAAGTTCAGTCATTCGAGAGACAGAGGAAGTGGAACATGAAATTGAATCTGCCTCTAAAGTTGATCCAAAGTCACCACTTTGGAAATATGTTACCACTGTTGGAAAGATCCAAGGAGGGGGATCATTGGCATGGGTTTGCAATGAATGTAAAAAGGAGTATAAGGGATCATATACATGGGTTAAAGCACATTTACTTGGGTTAAAAGGCAATGGAGTTCGAATATGCAGTGGCCCACCTAAAGAGAATGTGACAGATGGAAATGGTTTAAGCAAGGCAAAACTTGCGAAATATAAAAAAGAACAAGACGAGGCAGATGCTAAAGCAAACGAGGCAAATCCTGCCTTTCAATTAAAACAAGCAACAAGGTTGGGAGCATTTTCATCAAAGCCTCCACTTCCTTCTCATGGAATTGTTGGTTCAAAGCGGTCTAATTTGGGACCGTTTGAAAGGAATTTTAATAATGATGCTCGAGAGGCGGCAAATGCAGCTATAGGTCAATGCATTTATGCAAATGGCCTTCCCTTTAATCTTGTGCGATCTCCTTACTGGACAAAGATGATAAAAGCAGTGAATGAAGCCCCAAAAGGGTTTAAGAGCCCTGGATATGAGAAGGTCTGTACCACAATGTTGAGTGCTGAAAAGTTAGATTTGGAGGCTAAATTAAGCCCCATTCATAATTCATGGTGCATTTCAGGGGTGTCCATAATTTCTGTTGGATGGAAAGATCAAAGGAATAGGTCTTTGATCAATGTGATTGCTCAAAACTCAAAGGGGGCAATGTTTTTGAAGGCAGTGGATTGTGAAGGGCAGATGAAAGATTCTCAATTCATTGCTGACATATTGATTGAAGCAATTGAATTGGTGGGGCCAGAAAATGTTGTCCAGGTAATGACTGACAATGCAACGGTGTGTAGAGCAGCAGGCCTAATTATTGAAGGCAAATATCAGCACATCTTTTGGACCCCTTGTGTTGCACATTCATTGAACCTCATGTTGAGCAAGATGGGGAAGCAAATTGAGTGGATTCGAGTTATTTTTGAAGAGACAAAAGAAATTCAAGCCTTTATCACAAACCACCACATGTCCCAAGGAATCTACAAGGAATTTGCGAAGTTGGAGCTCCTTAAGGTACCTAAATTTTAAAGTTTATTTCATAAATTCTAATTTCTATGTCTCTAAATTCAAATATGTAAATTGGATTCTCAAATGTCATGATTTGTAAATCATAATAGTTTTTCAATAAAATTATGATTTTTAATTTATTGAAACATTGACAATTTGGCACTTGCAGGTTGCCGAGACTTGTTTTGCTTCTCACATCATAGTCTTAACAAGGCTTATGCAGGTGAAAGATGCATTACAATCAATGGTATGCAGTTCTCTTTGGAATCAGTGGAGGCAATCCCAATATGATAGAGCACAAGTAGTGAAATTGTTGGTTGTTGATGATGAATGGTGGGATAGGGTGGAGTACCTCTTGACATTTACCAAGCCAATTGTGGATTTGCTCCGTATGTTTGACACAGATATGCCTAATTTGGGAGAGGTGTATGAGGGCATTGATTCCATGATAGAGAAGATAAAGGTGGTTATAAATGCCAAAGAGAATGACCCAGATGAATTCTTTTACAAAGAAGTAAAAGATATATTGACCAAAAGGTGGAACAAGATGATGACCCCATTGCATCTTTTGGCTTATGCAATGAATCCAAAATATTATGCTGCAAAGTTGCTAAGTGATCCAGAAAAAACTGCACCAAACAAAGACCCAAAAGTCTCACAAGGATTTCAAAAGGCTTTAAGAAAGCTTTGGGTAGATCCTGAAATTGGGCTTCGGATTCGTGTAGAGTTTGCTCATTTTGTGGGATCAGAGGGTTGGGGTTTTGATTTTGGTTGTATGCAGGACAAGAGGACAATGAATCCAATTGATTGGTGGAACTACTATGGTGGGAAACTTCCACATATCCAAAAATTGGCCATCAGGATCTTGTCACAGGTTGCTAGTTCCTCTTCAGCAGAAAGGAACTGGAGTACATATGGTTTCATCCATTCAGTGAAGCGAAACCGATTGGGCTCTAAGAAGGCTGAGGAACTAGTGTATGTTCATTCAAACCTTCGCCTTATGTCTCATAAGAGAGACGAATATAAATTTGGGGCCACCAAATTTTGGGACGTTGAACCAGAGTTCCCTGACTTGGATATGACATTGAATGTCAGGTCTCATATGACTTTGTTTGATGCAGAGTCACCAATAAGTGGATCTTCAAGTGGATATGGCAGCGATGCTCCCATTTCTAGAGAGGATGTGGAATTTCTTAGTGACGGAAATGAAGACATATTTGATGATATGTAAATGTAATTTATGATGGTGTTTTAACTTTAAAACTTTTGAACAACTAAATGAATTATGAATATGATAGTAGACTGACAGTGATAGTTCATTTTGTACTTTGTACTATGTAGTATGCATTATTAATTTTGGTAATGATGTTGTAAAATGAATGAAATTTGAAACTTAAACTTGATGATATGTTGAATAATGAATATTATAATAATCATTAATGATGATGACAATGTTTATGCTAATTGATAATGATAATTCATTATGTATTTTTAAATATAAAATCTAGATTTAAAAAATGAATGATAATATGAAATATTATTATTTTGTTATATATATATATATATACTGTTTTCTGCTATATCGTATCCAGAATTTTTGAAAATTTATTGTTTACTGTATCCGTTTCAATGTAACTTCGATTATATATTAGTAGTAAAGGCAGTTCGATGGCCTAGCTATGGCACCATACATTATTCACTGTTATATGATTATTGTTTTAATCATGTTTTTCCCCATGCAATAAATGATCATGTCTGTTGAGAAATTGAAATAAAAAACTAAAAAGTCTGAAAGGTCAAGTTCCCAGACGACTATATAATTGCCAAATTTCTCGTTCATAATTACATGCAAAAGAAAACAAAACAGAAAACAGTTTCATGAGGGTTAATAGAGATCCACTTACCTTTATTTGATGAGTTTGTATTCACAGATATATGAGAAACCTATCAGATACATTGTCCCTCCCAAAAGAAATGTATTTGGGTAGATTCAGTACAATTGAAATATCTCACATTGAGTTCAGAATAACTGGGCGCATAAATACTTCAGGGGTTTAGTCCATGTAACTTTTCCCTCCCAAAATTACAGGACCCTGACTTGAACACTGAAAATCTTAACGGCGAAGTCCTGAACACTGGCAAGTTACCTTCATCGTTAGGATTTTGTGTCAATCTTTACTGATATTTGTTTTCCTAACCATCCACCGGAAGGCACCTGATCTTCATCGTTAGGATTTTGTGTTAATATTTACTGATATTTGTTTTCCTAACTGTCCACCGGAAGGCACCAAATCTTCAAGTTTATGGACAGTAATCTGTGTCATAAACCTATTTCTTAATTGGAATAATCTGGTGACGACCATCTTTTAAACTTAAAAAGAATTCTAAGCGGTCTTCCTGTCCTTACTTTGGATGACAAAGAGGGTTAATAGCTTTAATGGTCGAAAGGTAGACTTTGCACACTTATTGTGTTGAATTCTTTCATGAGACATTTCGTCCTTACTATAAGGTTAGATGCTCCAGGAGTGGTAACCAGTTGGGTTTGTTTCCAGATATCTCTAACCTTGATAAAGAATTAGTTATTGACATATTAGTTTGTATACTGTTGGATATACTTTTGAAATATAATGATATACTTTCCTCTTTTTGACAATATCACCACTCTGATCTGACGAAACAATCTAATTAGCTCCATACTGTCTTAACTAAAGTAACTGGCTCCATACCGACTTCACTAGGCACCCTGAATCAACTTAGCTTGTTTCATATATATATACAACATCACGGGTACCTGGACAATCGCCACTGGACTTGGAAATTGTACTTCATCGTTTGATGTCCAGCCCCTTTGGCAATTTTCTGCATGGTGTAATGCCTCTGTAGCTTGGTTGACCCGGTATTCTAAAAATTTTGGTGGCTACGTGTACAGAAAAATGGAAATTGTACTTTATCGTTTGATGTCCAGCGCCTTGGCAGTTTTTGGCAGTTTTCTGCATGATGTAATGTCTCTGTAGCTTGGTTGACCGGTGATTCTAAAAATTTTGGTGGCCCCAAAAGGAATCTAGCGTGGTGGCCCGCTAGCTAGCCCTAACACTGATTTTGACCAACTGAAGGGGCCTTGGCAGTTTTCTGCATGATGTAATGTCTCTGTAGCTTGGTTGACCGGTGATTCTAAAAATTTTGGTGGCCGCAAAAGGAATCTAGGAATCTAGGCTGGTGGCCCACTAGCTAGTCCTAACATTGATTTTGACCAACTGAACTAACCCTTAACGCTACTGGTGATTCTTAACGCTACTGGTGATTCTAAAAACGCGTCATATTATTAAGACTGGTTACAACGGAAAATGGTCACCGAAACCATCTAGAGCAGCCTGCTTTTGCATTAATCATCTATGTGCCAGAATACCTGCTTAGATTGTAATACATTATACCTGCTTAGATTGCAAAATTTCGCATTCCTTGAGATTAGCCAAAAAGTAATAGATATGACAAGGCATCGTCTGAATTGCAAATTAGCCCCTCACCTCTAGGCAGGAGGAATGCTGACATTGTTGGACCCTGGGGGCAACCTTTTCGAAGGAGCCTTTCCATATGAGGTCGGGCGTTCTCCTTCCTTAGAAAGAGATTATCGACAATAATCATCTGAATGGACAATACGAAACAGTCTCTCTGTAAACACCTGATTTTTTTAATCTGGGCAAGAAAAGGAAGGTCTTAGGAAGGATACATATCTCCCAATCTTGGTGTATTGAGAAACATCACAATGTTAGATATGTCGTACAATCAGGCCCAAGAGCCATACCACATGGGTCCGTAAACTCTTAGAGCTCAATGTGTGGAATTTATCCTCAAACTAATTTATAAGGAATATAATATCTAAACTCAATAACTGTTCCAAGATATTCAAGTTGGATCTAATCATAAATTACACTCCCTCTTTTCACTGTGACAAAGTTGCCAGACTCGAATCTTCAGAGAAACAACGATACACCTGAAAAATATGGACTCTATTTCTGGTTTTCGAGAGCTAATACAATTGCATGGTAGTGAGAAGAAGCCTGAAAGACCATTTCTAGGAATATTTGAAGTAGCTTAAATTGCTCTCTGTCAAAATAATAAATATTGAAACTAAGTTAATAACCATTTGAGATATAAGCATGCAACTTAACGTGTGTAGTATGAAGTCAAATGCTTGATTTGTCAAATAATTAACTTCGATGTGTAATTTCTTCAGAGTTGGATGACATACCATCTTTAAAGCTATATAAATGTGTCATACAATCAGCTTTTTAAGAAACTTCTAGGTTCTTGGAATAATTTATCGACAACATTTACATTTTCTTCTTTGGGAAATCCAGGGTTGTGCTTCATGTATAAGCTGTATCTTTGCAAAAGTGGAAGTCAAAGTAAGAAAAGACACCTCATATCTAATATAAATTATAATACGTATCGGTCCTTTCTGCTTTGGCCAGGTTTTGCTGTTTTGGATACATAATATTTATTACATTAGTTTCGGTCAAATTTATTTATTTTTTTCCACTGGAGGAATTTGTTTCGGTCAGATTTATTTATTTATTTCCACTCGAGGAATTTGCAACTGAGCCAATATTGTACTTTATTCACACAAGTCAATTTGAATCACCACTGTTATAACTTTTAGGTGCATACATACGTTTTTCCTGCCGATCTGAGTTACACCAAACTTCTCACACATAATATTTCATTTACACTATCATGCCAGTTAAGCTGCCATTACTTCATTTACACGATCATGCCAGTTGAGCTGCCATTTCTATTATAAGAATATTGTATTACGATGAAGAAAAACAAAAGTCTCTAAACTAAAATGCAAGACCTGGAAAAATAGGTCCCAATACTATCTTTGTTCCCTGATAAAATGAAAAAACGGATTCCCGCCAATCCTGCGAATGTTATAATCTTTGGGCACCAATTTGGAAAGCCTCTGGCCACTCTCCAAA
>APFE030799771.1:1648-34566 GCA_000404065.3 Pinus taeda
ATTGTAGCCATTGGACTCCTAGTACAACATCAGCACCTCCCATTGGAATGGAAAGAATTGGGCTAGTCAATACATATTGTCCCATGGATAGCTTGATATTATGGCACTTTCCAGAACAATTTATTGTTCCTCCATTTGCAACCATCACTTGACACTCTGGTGCTGGATATAAGAAGCCATTCAATTCTTTTACTACCTTACAATGAATAAAATTGTGGGTACTGCCTAACTCAATCAACACTATTACCTTTTTCTTCTTGATTTGTCCTTCTATCTTGATGGTTTGAGGAGTGGTAATTCCTACCAATGCGTTACAAGATATGGTCAGATTCATTTCTTCTTTATCTAGGCTTTGTTCCTGGAGTATATCCGCTTCTTTTGACCTTTCTTGCTCCTTTTATTCTTCCTCTTCACAATCTATGTAGAATAATTTCTTCTCAGCACACTTATGACCTTTAGTGTATTTGCTATCACAACTGTAACAAATCCTTTTTGCTCTTTTCTCTTCCAATTGTTGTGGTGTCAACCTTATAGGTTGTGGAAGACTAGGGGCAACAACACTTCCATCTTTATAGTTGTGAGTGGTATGCTTCCTGGTTGCCATAATTTTGCTTTCCATTTTTCTTGCTAACCTGAATGCCTTTAATGA
The DNA here is from genome assembly GCA_000404065.3 of Pinus taeda. NCBI lineage: Eukaryota > Viridiplantae > Streptophyta > Pinopsida > Pinales > Pinaceae > Pinus > Pinus taeda. The sequence goes on from APFE030799771.1 coordinate 2,298, forward strand.
ATCAGGTTCCCAAAGGCAAACATCATGTTGGATATTATCCTTTAAAGTCACTGTGAACATATCAATCCTATGCTCCTCTGGAATATTTTTTACCCTTATGTTCAATTTTTGGAACTCCTCAACGTGCTCCATTATTGAACCCTTTTGTTTGAGACTTATCAATTGGCTAAAAAAAGTGTTGCTTTTTGTATCCTCATAATGTGTTATCAATTCTTCCGTAAAAATTTCCCAAGTGATAATTTGTTTATGGGAGCAAAGCCATTGATACCATACAAACTGATTTGGTTCCAAATATAAAGTTGTTATACGTACTTTTGGTGTGTTTTGCACATTATTGAGATCGAAAAATTGCTCCATCTGTAATATCCATGTTGCGGGACCCTTGCCATCAAACTTCCTCATATCAGTTTTTAGAATATTGTGGGTCTTTGATCCCACATTAGAGTCTATGAAATCATGATTAACATTTCTTTTTTTCGCATCATGAGTTTCCTTTACTACCTTTTCACCATTAATAAGTATTTCTTGTAGAAAATTTGTCAAATCTGTCTTCAAATTTGCCATGTCTCTCTTCAAATATATCTTCAAATCTATCTTTAAATTGTCCATCTTAGCTTCCATGCCCTTTATCTTAGATTCCATGCCATTTATCTTAGATTCTGTAAGCTTTTGTGAGATTGACATTTGTTGCACTTGGTCTTGTAATTTTGATATATCATGTAGCATTTCTTCCTCTTCTTCATGAGTCATGCTAGAGCTTTCAGGTTGCTTACTAGATGTTTGCATTTTCTTTCCTCGAGGCATCAGTTACCAATAATAATTCTCTACTATGCCCTTTGAATTCCTTCAAAATAAATTTTCAAACCAAGCTTAAGCAAAAAGTTAAAAAAAATCTACACACCTTTTTTCACTTTGTAGGAGCTCGATATTGCCTCTGATGTATCTCTGAACTTTCTGATCATCCAGTTCTCAAATTATGACCTATAGTAGCCCTCTATGTCTTGTTTCCAATGCCACCAGTCTGATCCAAATTGGAATCTCCAAGGAAGAGTTATGTGAAATCCTCCACAGTGACTTGATTATAGACTAGTTCAGCAGAGAAAACTTGTACGACTTTCCACGAGTCACTGTTTCGACCTTTGGCTCTAACAAATATATAAAGAAACTAAAATCCATCCTCTTTTTGTAAATTCTTACGAAATTTCAATTCGATGCTCAGAGAGAAAGTTATGACGATTTTCTCCATGTCACTTGTTTGTAATGTAATCAGGAGTCTGCAAAAAGACCAAAGTCCTAAGATCATATCTCCTCAAGTATAACGCGAAAAGCTCTGAAATTCAGACCAAAGGTTTAGCACAATGTCTTCTCAAATGGGTTCGTTTTGTAGCTTCTGAAACATTGCAGAAAAATTTTATACCAAAAATACCATGATGACCTATTTGGAGCAGTGAAACCCTAGAATCCAAAGCTCTGATACCAAATGTTATGAAACTAGCTCTCAAAAAGATAGAAAAGATAGATCAACACCTTAGAATTCAGCCTCTTCGAGGGGGCAACCTCCTTTACATTACATAAATGAACAATTCTTGGATGATTCAAATGACAAAACCTCCTTTCTATATATTGGAGTCTAAGGAGTACACAATATAACCCAACCGACCTAACAATAATAATATAAAGCCACAAAAATAACAATAGAGGGATTCTATGGGGCACAGTAATAACAAAATGGGGACAATAGGGGCACAACAATATTAATAAGGGATACAAATACAATATTATTGGGGTAATCACTAGTATTATATGGACCCAACATTCTTGTCATATTTGCTACTTTGGAGAAGATTTGTCAGTGCCTACCAAATTTCATAAGGAGTTTCTTTCCCATGGAGATTTGATACCATTTGGACCCATACTCCCTCCAATATTAATCTCCTCGCGTTGGCTACAAAATTCTTCCATTTTGCTAGATCCTCAACATCATTTGATCCTAGTTTTGGGATGTCATTTTCAACAAATTCCTTTAATCCATTGTCTTCTAGCACTGCCTCCATGAAGTCCTTCCAATAAACAAAATTCAAGCTTCCCTTAAGGGCATATTTGAGTCTTAGTCCATAGAAATCCATCCTTCTAGCTCTGAAGAATTTATGCTACATTGATCCTGTAAATTCAATCCTCCTAATAAACAACTTTGAATTTTTTTCTCTAATGTGAATCCTGCTCTATTTCCATGTAGAAATTATGGCATATATTTGAAAATGTTCATGAAATTTACTAAATCAAAAGACTCAAAACTACTCTACTTCTCTACAAAATTCAATTCACAATCAAGAACACAAATCATAAACATGAAATAAGAAATAACATACATACACAAAGATTTATCTAGGGGAAAGAAACTGCTCAATACCCCTCCTATATGTATTGCATTAATCAAACAATAGATATGTAAAACATATGCTTGCTCAAGATTGAGCACAACCTGCAAGTTTATAATCTATATCTCTGCCCGACAGACTCAATTTGGACAACTCTTAGCCAAATTTCAAGCTCTCCAAGCCCCTATTCCCTAGTGTTGTTCCTTTAGGAATTAACCTCTATTATTTATGGATTTTGCCTCAATTTATTGTTCAATCCATAAGGTTGGATCTTTGATTCCATGAACCACATTTAGACATTTGAATAGTCTACAACTGATAGTACACTACCTTGGAATATCCATCTCAAATGGGTTACTCAAATTCTCTGCATGCTTTATCTAATTTGGGATGATTGATCAGTTAACAGGATGATCACTAAGTTTGATTGAAGTCACACTACTCAACTAACCTTCCACCAATTCCTCCAATAGTTAGAAATAGTTTATTTGAACACAACTTAATATAACTAAATTACATTGCTACAAATTAGTAATCAATAATGTTGAACTGAACTCAAGCTTCCCAGACTTGAATTAATTGAGTTAGTTGAGTGAAAAGTGCCATGTCACCTTAATTAACTACCTCCAAGATTTTTGCTGATGTGGAAATTCAAATTTTCTCTAGTTTGACCAAGGCAAGGTCAAACTCAAATTTTCTTATTGCATTTTCATCATTTCACTACAAGCTTTGCCAATCAATAAATGTTTAAGGGATTTCTTGGATCTTTCGCCTTTTTTCAATCCTTTGTGTGAATGTGTTTACATCTACAAATATCTATACGGAAAGGGACTCGAAGTTTTGATTGATGCACTAGTGTGTTCTTTTAGTTTGGTACTTAAATAGAAGATTAATCTCTTATAAGATGAAAAATTGAGCCGTGAAAGTATTGAAATCATATATTATGCATTTTCCAATCAATCAAAGAATTGCCATAGTTATTACCACTTCATGGATTGGCTATCTATATGTATCACATGATAATACTTGCCATGTTTTTTCCTTAAAAAAATTGTCCCATGTAGTAATAGGTTCACCATGCTTCTTACACTACTAGTTGTGAGTCTCCCACTAGGATTGGGAATTATTTATACCAATTTGTAGTGGGAAGGACAAAATTTCCCAATGCTATGCATATCATTAAAAAAAAGTTAACTTTGTTTAGTGAATATATTTGTTAAACTTCTTTCCTTATTAAACATTTAACAAAATAAGAAATGCAATCAATATTATAAACATTAATAAAAAAATACAAAGATAATTTTAAAAATAATCGTCGCGGGGAATAATCTCCATTTAGTATGAAGTATTAGAGAATTTTTATCATTAATCATTTTGTAATTGTAAACTTACACAAATTTTGGGATTCCACATCTGCATGGTTACTGTTTGCATATTTTTTACACTAGAGAAAAGTGATTGTTGTCCCATAGATCCCACCTCATGATCTAGTAGAATGTGGATATAAAGATAAACAAGTTTCCTCTGGATATCTATGCACACAACTTAATGAGCTATGGTATTGCAACAAGAGTGTTTCAACTCCCAAGGCTACCAAATTCAGTTTATCAATCCATGATTTGTACAAACTTAAGAGGTGACAGTGTTATATGCACAGTAAGCTAAATTCCACATAAGTTGCTCTAAGATAGTGGATCAAACCAAGGCATACAAAGACCATTTTATAAATCAAATCTAGTTTATACAAGAAAAAGATTTCTAATATATTTGCAAGAAATGTAAATGTTGCATAAAAGGGAATTCTAATCTACTTGAAATAAATGTAAATGTTGCATGAAAGGAAATTATAATTTAATTGCAAGAAATCAATATGTTTGTAATGAAAGCCCGAATTGATTATATTAAAAGGAGATCGTATGCTCATGAAAAAATCAACAACTGCTTCAAAAAATGACAAAGTAAACTACCCCTGTACTATTAAATTCATGAATTCAATCACTAACCCTAATTGAAGAAGTGAAAGGAAAGGTCCTAAGTGGTCTTTGATATTCCTCAAGATTGGTTCCAAGGTATAGGAGGAATTAGGAAGGGCTAGGAGGCAAAAATCAAGCTTAAAGAGAAATTTTGGTCAAGTTTTTGGGGTTTCTACGAAGTGCTACAAGATGCTACAAGATTGTTGTAGGATGCTACAAGGTTTCCTTGTTTTGCTACAGGATCAAATCCTGGAGAATTTAGAGGGCTTTAAAGGTGATATGAAGGTGAGGCAAGGTAGTGGAAGGTGGGATAAGGTTATGGAATTCCTTTCCAAGTATATTAATTCTTGGGATCTTGTTATGAGTTAAACCACCCCAGGGCTTTGCGTTGAGAACCGCAACATAGTAGAGGGCAAACCTCAACAAGAAATGCTCAAAAAATCATCAAAAATCCTTATTCTACTAAATCGTGTAGGACTGTCCTTACCCAGATGTCCTTTATTTGGGTAGATCCCGCTGGGTGCAAACCCTCAACTTCTCTCGATGTTCTTGAAACTTGAAAATTATTCAAATGGAACATACATGACAATAGAAACATAAAGCATATACATGATGTTAACTTTAAATCATATAAATGAATGACTAATTATACATCAATATAAGATTCATAAATGAGTTACAACATAATTTTGATGCATAAACACATTTCATATTAGAAACAGAATATCATTCCTTTTATTGAAGAAAGCTATAAATAAGGTGGAGAAATACGACCTAAATCCTTCTCCAGCTCCAAGCAGAATTTTCCATCGGATCCATCCTTTCCTGGCCTTCAAAAAATTTCCTCCATCACCAATACAAGGATATCTCAAGCAAGATGGGGGATATCTATAGTCAAGGAAACAAGGGTTTCCTAAAGCTTTGGAGAGTGTAGGAGGCACAAGGATTCTTCAGACTTGATTAGGGATAATCTCACTATAGTATCAATATCTCATGCTTTCTCCCTTAATGCCTTCCAATGGAGATTTATTTATACCTCTCCAAATTAGTTTTTATTAGTTGGGAAACAGTCGGGCCACGGGCAATAGGAGTTGAGTAACAGGTAAAACTCGTGAACACCGCCCAAAATTAAGGAAATTTAATTTTTTTAAGTGTTTTAACATATGTACACAGGTTGGATATATGTTGACCCGCGTGTACACACTTTTATCATAGGGAAAAGTAGCGTATAGGGAATAAAACACTGTTTTTTAGATTTTGGACCAAGTCTGGAAGGAAGGGTTGCCCTAGGCTATAATTAGAGAATCAGATCTACCAATAGTGGTAAATGGTGCTATAATATATGCCCCCTAATATATGAGGTTAGAAGGGGTACATGATGGCCGAAATGTATTAAGTGTATGGAAGGAATCATGCTAAGATTGAGGAGGAGTTCACCAGAATTCAACCTGCCAAGCCATTGAAAGAGATCAGAAAGAAAATGCTGTCTGAGGTGGGCATACCCATGCTCAAAAATAGTAAATCATGTCCACATGTCAAGTACAAAAGTGGATCGAATATGAATACACGTATAAAGGAACTGGAAATACATAATGGATCATATGATCATAATCAATAAAGTACATGTCTAAATATCACATATAAAGAGCTTATCAATGATGCTGATCACTGAAGCTATGAAACTGATCCAAATAGTACCAAGTGAACATGATGGAATAAATGGTACTACACTGCAACTCGGGCGCTAGCATATAAGACATCGTTCTAAGGAACTGCAACATAAAATGTGGATGGTGTCAACTAGCAGAAACAAGAGCAACTAACAAGTGAAACAGGACATGTTGATGCAAACGCAAGGTCTTCACTGTCCGCCATGGTACATTTCTACACAATGGGAATGAATGATCTGAAGTCGACCATGTGAGAAATCGTTTGATTACTGGTCATTGATGTATACCATTAACAAACACAAGACTACTCACCGATAATGACGATGAGAGTCAAGGTACCCAGTACAATCTAAGAAGAGCGAATAAATGAGCTGTAGTTGAACACTTGAAAGAATCTATCAATCATGAGACAATGATGTTTTCCCACTGTCGATAGCAAAGGAATCTGCCACTGATGACTGCAAACCCTAAGGTACTGCCAAATGGACTCTAGATCCCTTTCCTAGAGCAATGAGCTACAGTTGATGGGAAAAGATCCGCTAGAAGGAAGGCTTTAAGGCATCCTTCATCAATCTAGCGCGAGTGTAACTCGTAGGCCAATAATGTGGAAGGAATGAGAGAAACAAAAATGTAGTAACCTAATTGAAGCACATTTCCGGTGTACACAAGATGTGGCTAGTGCACCATAGAAACCCTTTGAACCAACCAATAATGAAAGATGACACAGAGGCAAGGAATCCACAAATAGGGTCAAATGGAAACCAAGGCACTACACTAATGTGTGATACAGAAAGTTGATGTCAAACACAAGGGAAACCATCGATTCAAAGACCCATGATACTAATCAATATTGAGCACAGGGTGACCTATCAATAATGGAAATAGGGCTAGGGAGCGGCTCTAGATCTACCCTCAGAGCAATTTGTCGTAGTCGATAAGGACAAGACCCGCCAGCAAGAAGTCAGTGGAGACCTTCTTAAACTGGCACGAGAAAAGGACCAATAAAACTAATGTGATAACGAACATGATGATGACAACCAGGGATGGCCGACTAAAAAATAGGTCAAGAGATACCACAAAGAGGCTGACTCAGGTTTACTTCCCTTGAACAAAAGCACGACTCAATTGTGACTACAAGTCAACATATGATAGCTTTGTATAAGTTTGTCATGTAGGAGGCATAAGCAAACTCTCCATATGATTGGAAGAGGTAACCAATTGGAGGAGGAATGACTGGACAACAAGGTTAAGGCTCTCCTAAGTCAAACTAAAGCCCACCCCAATGGAGAAAAGACTTTCTTTTGAGTGCTTTGTTCAAGGGCAACATGACTGACTCTAGCTGCCATCAAAATATGGAAATAATGTCCTGTTCCCACTCTTTTTTTGGTATATATAATTTTTTGTCTTTCTCTTTTATATGAAGCTTGAAAAATTATAAAATAATGCTATAGTACAGTGGAAAGTACGAGTGTCGAAAAAGAAGATGCTCTAGTTCTTGCGAGGGGAACATTCCTATGCTCAATGCAAGGTAGCGAAACCGGTTAAGGACACTGATCCAGATTTAAATAGGAATGAAACAAATTACAGAGATAACCATAAACAAAGAAATGCAGTGGAAATAATACTTCATTTCATTAATGTAAAATACTAAAATATGCTTACAAACATAAATGGAAATAAACCAGCTAGGGCTATGGTAGCTTATCTCTAAGAAGACATGTGGCAGCTACGTGCCTTTGAACTGTGTTATAATGAGGCTTGAAGGCCTATTTATTGTTGATAAATAATGGAAAACCCTTAACATCCTAAAACCTAATCCTAGAAGATGAAACACCAAATTGTGGGCCTTGTTTTGGGTAAGTTGGTACATCAACTTCCCGGGATCGTAACTTTGGCACCCGATCTTCGTTTGATGCGTACAATAGCTCGTTAGAATGATCTATTTGAGAACTACAACTTTGGGAAGAGGGACATCAGTGAATGGACCAATGTTGCTCCTAGATTTCCCAAAAAACTTTGTTTAGGGCCTCAAAACAACTCCGGAAGTTCAGGACCCGAAAAACTGCTAAAAATAGTAAATTGTGCTACAAATAAGGAAATGAAAAACTGACAGAGATAGTTGTGGGGGTCCAAGTGGGATAGGTGGGTGGCCACCAACATCCACCTGGATCATTCCTCCCCCCTTAGGAAGAAATGGTCCTGGTTGCGTTGAGTTCCTCCATCTACTGAGCATGGTCCCTGGTGAGTTGTTCTACAATCTCTGATGTGTCCACTAATGGTGGGAAGCATGGTTGAGGGCATTCCACATTGAACACTCAGTGCAATCAAAGGAATGGAGGAATTCTGTGCTCCAAAGCATTGTTTCCCACAACCTTGGTAATGTTGTAAGGATCATGTCAGAGTGGTCTGAGCTTTTGATGGGCTCTTGTCAGGCATTCTTTCTGTAGATGCAACCAGACTGTATCACCCACTTGAAACTTGTGTGGTACCCCTGTGGGTGAGGAGAATTTTTTCCTGTGTTCTATCATGACCATATCCCTTTGCTACTACTGCTGCGTCGAGGAACCCTTCGTGGGGGTCATGGATGTGGCTATGATCTTCCCCTTACTTTGGGAGTGAACCAGACAGAAAATGAATTTCCTAGTCTAGGAGATGATCCTGCTGCATTTCTTAGCAGAGATCAAAGAGGTGGCAGTAGGTGGGGCTACCTCCAGTATCCTGTATAATGAATTACCCAAAGTAATAATAACAGTGCGAGGCCTTGACTCATACACAACATGTCGCCTCCACAAGTATGGTTGGCCAAATAGTACATCACAACAATCCACAGGTGCAACATCACAAAATACCTCGTCTATGAAGTGCTTGATGCTGTAGGGAAGGAAACACTACTGGTGAACTTAGAGATCTTGTCCTTGGTGAAGCCACCCGATACTGTACAGCTGCGGGTGTGGTGTAGTCGGTAGGCCCAACCACTTCATGACCTTTGCTGAAATGAGGTTCTTTTGGCTGCCACTATCAACAATGAATTGCAGCGGCAAACCCTTCACCCACATCTGTGAGTGGAAAATACGCACCTCCCCTCTGGATCTTTGGGCTCATTCTTTTGGATATTGGTGGTGGCAATAGTGAAGCTGGGCTCCGCATCAATGATCTGCTTCACTTTGCCATTCCCCTTGTCCTGTGTCCTTCTTCGGGTTTGTGGTTTTGTTCTTTTCTTGCGGCTTCAACGAGTTGTCTTGGGTCACCCCACCTTGGCTTTGTCCTTTGGTCTTCGGATTTGTAGATCCAAAGTCTCGCTTCTTCTGTTTGAACTTCTGCTCGATTTTGACAGCGTATCGGCATGCTGTGCTGAGCGAGGAGATGCTCAGGAACTCCATCTGTTCCTGGATGTATCCGTGTAGGAAACTACAGTATTTGAGTACCAAATGTAGTTTAGAGTCCTTGATACCCAACTATGTGCGAAGGGTATGAAAAATGTTTGTGAACTCCGGTACATCTTGGTCCCTTCCCTACCACAGCGTGGTCCACTTTCTATATTTGTTCTCATAGCTTTTGACAGGGTAGTACTACTCCTTGATGGCGTCCTGGAATGAATTCCAAGTGGGTGCGGCTAAAAATAGTGAGTCCATACTTTCATCCTTCTTCTCGCAGTAGGTTTCCGACCAATCCTTGATGTGGGGGGCTACTTTGAGAAGAGGGAAAATAATATTTTCCTGACTCGAAAATTCATGAACAGAAAAATACCCTTATAGCAGATTTAATCATTTATCTACGACATCTGCGTCTATCTAACCCTCAAATATGGGGATTTCAAAATTAACTTGTACCTTAAATGGTGTGGTGTTTCCAGAGTAGCTGTTGGAAGCTGATGCATCACCTCTGGGTAGCCACTGAAGGATCTAGGCAAAGCTATCCATCATCGCGTTCCTTTGTCACTCGAGGGCTTCTTCAAGCAATATTTTGATAGGATCTCCTACCCCCTCATCTTTCTTTTCATCCTCGATGGGAGGCCATTGGGATTTGTGAGGCTGGTCTTGCAAAGGTTCGACCAGTTCATGCCCTACCTCCTTATATCCCAACCTTGTTGGAGACATGTAAAGAAAAATAGAGAAAAAGCAGACTGCTCTGATACCACTGATATGGATTTAAATAGGAATGCAACAAATTACAGAGATAACCATAAACACAGAGATGCAGTGGAAATAATACTTCATTTCATTAATGTAAAATACTGAAATATGCTTACAAACAGAAATGGAAATAAACCAGCTAGGGCTATGGTAGCTTACCTTTTAGAAGAGATGTGGCGGCTACATGCCTTTGAACTATGTTACAAATGAGGCTCGAAGGACCATTTATTGTTGAGAAACAATGGAAAACCCTTAAAATCCCAAAACCTAACCCTAGAAGATGAAACACCAAATTGTGAGCCCCATTTTGGGTAAGTTGGTACATCAACTTCCCAGGGTCGTAACTTTGGTACCCGATCTTCATTTGACATGTAAAATAACTTGTTAGAAATATCTATCCAAGCACTACAACTTTGGGAAGAGAAACATCGATCGATGGACCCATGTTGCTCCCATGTTTCCCAAAAAACATCGTTTAGGGCCTCAAAATGGCTCCGGAAGTTCAGGACCTGAAAAACTGCTAAAAATAGTAAATTTTGCTACAAATAAGGAAACTAAAAAACTAACAGAGTCAGTTGTGGGGATCCAAGTGGGATAGGTGGGTGGCCACCAACATCCACCTGGATCAGACACTCAAAGTGATGTTCTTTCCACGGGTATAAGGGTGTGTCAAGTTGTAGAGGCTAAGTGATTGTAAGGTTGATTTTGCATAAGACATGGTCGATAAGTGGCTTAAACATGAGTCCAAGCGAAGATGGATCAAGGCCAAAAGGTGAAAGTAGTCAATATGCAATGCATCAGTACAACTCAACACAAAGGAGCTTCTAGGTTATAAGGCTAGAAAGTGGCACAAAGAATGAGAATGAGTCTTTAATGCACAAGTCATGGCGGGACTAAAGAGGACTCTTGAGCCTACTCAATATAGAAACATGGGTAGCTAATGTCAGTGAGGATCTAACTAAGATGCGCATGTAAAGGTTGGCTCTACCATCACATCATGATTTTTACAGTTGGCGAGTGAAATTGGTTTGCAAATCAAGATACAATGGGTCGACCCTATGGCTCACGTATCGCAATATGGAGGCTTATATGCAAAATGTAGCAGAAAGTAGTATTCTCTAACCTATATGCCAGTAAGAAAATGATGTCTGCCATGATGGGTCTATGGTCATGGGACCAAAATGATGTCTCGAAGAAGTAACCAAACTTTCCTGAAAAGACAACTCATTCTCGACACTCCAAGCCATAAGGTCAAAAAGTCCATAAGACAAAAATCAATTTTTGAAAAAACAATTTTTATTTTTCAACTTATATAAGGACTTTTGGACACAGTTTTTTCATTTGTGTTTTGAGCAAGGATTTGTGGAGACAAACCCAAACAAGCTTCCTTTGACCAGTTGAACCATTCAAATCGCTCCAAAACTTTCAGGTAACCCTTATATCCTACTTGTAATTATTTATGATACTTTTTAAATGTTTTTTTCAAGTTTTGACCGTAGGAAAATATGTCAAAAATTTCAACTCTGCGTACACGCGGGTTGAATATAGGTAACCTGCATATATGAGGGCCCTACACAAGACTGTGTTAAAAGGCAACCCGCGTGTGCACGAGTAAAAACTTTGAAACATAAATCTAACAGTTTGAAACATTTTTTTGGGCAGGATGACCATCACCTGGCGAGAAAGAGAGCATAGTGCTATAGATATTCAAGTAATGGCGGACCAAAATGCTTTGGATGCTTTAAGAGGTTGTGGCTTGCTAAAATTCTTTAAGATGCCAAATATGATGGCCAACACATGATTGCTTGACCTTTTGATTCATTATTGGAGTGCAGAGGATGATGCATTCATGATCGATCAGATGCCCCTAAGGATCGAGATTGAAGATATATACTTTATTACTAGTCTTTCTTGAAGGGGAGAGGTGGCGCATTCGACTGGAAGGATGAGGAGTAGTCTTACTGTAGAAGACTATGTCCACATGTACTATCCCGGTCATCCTGAAAATATTGGAAGTCAGATTCTAATCAAACACGTAGAGAGCTTGTCCTTGAAGATTTTACTATTTACCATTGCCAGGGTAAATGGCTTTGCTGCTTTACATCAGGCTTCATGAGTATCTATGAGCCTAGCAGTGGAATGTCTTACCACAGTGTTTGATTGGTTCACACCTCTACTGACCAATATGAAGAACCAACAAACCTCCATTCGGAAGGGTCAAATAAACAATTTTGGATATGGCACAATCTTATGCTCATTCTTCTTTGAGAAAGTACTTGGGCTTCGACCCAAGGTATTATCGACTATCAGTAGCCCTAGAGATCCATGAATGGGTAGGTGGGCTAACCTGATGAAATGCCTTGGCGGTGGCGACATGCCCAGGATGACTTTTGACGACGATTTTTTCGCATGGTGGGATCAATAGGTCATCGCAGTCGATGACTACCCCTGTGCCGGGATGGATTTCCGAGGAGATCCAGATTTAGTGTTAACACTGAATGCAGCATGGGGTTCCATAAGTAACAATCTTTTAATTTGTAAAATTTTTAAGATTTTTTTTAATGAACTTAAAAATATTTTTTATGAGACAAGACATTTACAAAATATATTGATCGTGTTTCAGATGTGGGACCAGTGAGACTTGACAGATTTACTAGACATAGGCATCATGGGAGAGATGCCGAAGGGGCTATAGCTGAGATGGAGAGAGTTCTTCATGTAGTTCAAAGGAACTTGGTGAGGTTGACTCACCAAGTACCCATGATAGCCATAGAGGATCTACCCAAGGAGATGCAGCGTCATGTGGTAGGAGTACCATGGGAATGGGTGCAGCTATTCCAGTGTGTAGCCAATGTTGTTGTTTATTTTTTGGATGCTCATCCTGAGCCAGCTAGATAGATGATTAGATATTTTTATGATTGGAAATGATGATGGGCATAAGCCCAGATTTTGTAGTTCATTTTGTCCCAAATTTTTTTATATTATTTTGGACACAAACACTCTATCTATATACAGGTGATTTTATGATATATTCATATGACATTTTGATTATTTTTGATGTTTTTTAAATTTTATGAATGATTTATATGCCAATCTAATGCTTGATTAGAAATAGAATCTGCTAATGAATTTTATGATCATAGAATGTGGACATATGTGAAATAAACAAATGATCATTGCAACAATCTCACTCTCAAAAATTGGCGATATAAGTAGGGTTCTCGTACTTGATAAGTGTTATTTAGCTGAGATACCACCAGTTGTGAACAAATTACAGAGATAACCATAAACATAGAGATGCAACATAAATAATAGTTCATTTCATTAATGTAAATACTGAAATATGCTTACAAACAAAAATGGAAATAAACCAGCTAGGTCGATGGTAGCTTATCTCTGAGAAGAGATGTGGTGGCTAAATGCCTCTGAACTGTCTTAAAATGAGGCTTGAAGGCCTATTTATTGTTTAGAAACAATGGAAAACCATAAATATAAAAAATCCTAACCTTAGAAGATGAAACGCCAAACTGCGGGCCTTGTTTGCATAAACTGGTACATCAACTTCCCGGGGTCGTAACTTTGGCATATGATCTCCGTTTGATGTGCAAAATATCTCGTTAGAAAGATCTATTCGAGAAATATGACTTTTGGAAGAGAAACATGGGTCTGTGGACCCATGTTTCTCCTAGTTTTCCCAAAGAACGTCATTTAGGGCCTCAAAATGGCTCCAGAAGTGTAGGACCCAAAAACTGCTAAAAATAGTAAACTGTGCTATAATTAAAACTGAAAATATGAAAGAAACAATGGTGGGGGTCGAAGTGGACTTGGCGAGTGGCCACTAATATCCACTTGGATCATTCCTCCCCCCTTAGGAAGCAATGGTCCCCATTGCATTGAGTTCCTCCATGAGATGAGGAAACTTCTGCTGAACTTGGTCCCTGGTGAGCCACTTGCCCTAGTGAAGGAGTTGGCCTGCTTTGACAACTTGATATAGTTGGATATTCTGCTGACGAGGGTTCTTGATCTATGTGTCCATGATCTAATCAGTTGTAGCTTGTTCCATGCAATTTGGATTTAACTCTGTGGGTATGAGATGTTCTGCAATGTCATATGTGTCTAGTAAGGATGGAACGTATGGCCGAAGGCGGTCCACATTGAACACTAGGTGCAGGCCAAGGAATGGATGAATGCTGAGCTCAAATGCATTGTCTACCACAACCTTGGTAATGGTGTAAGGACCATATTGGAGTGGTTTGAGTTTCCGATAGGCTCCGATGAGGCATTCCTTTTGCAAATGCAACCAGACTTTGTCGCCCACCTGAAACTTTTGTGGCACCCAATGTTGATCATGTCGCTGCTTGTACTTAGAACTTGATTTCTCCAGAATGTCATGGACTTGTTGGCGAATATGTTGGATTTTCTCAATGAAGCTATTTGCCTTATCTGTTTCGGATTGGACATGAGCTAAATCTGCGTGAGTAGCTGCAAATGGCATGGCCACATCAATGGGACATAGTGGTTGGAATCCCAAGCCCACCTGAAAAGGGTTGTGGCCAGTTGAGTTGTGGAGAGCCCGATTGTAGCTGTGCTAAACATAGGGGAGGTTCTCGTCCCATGTGTGTGGATGCTTTGAGTTGTCCATGCGTAAAATGTTTACGATCATCCTATTGACAACCTCTGTCTGGCCATTAGTTTGAGGATGGAAGGTTGTGGACTTAGCGAGTTTGGTGTCCAGCATAAACTAGAGACTAGACCAAAATGTATTGAGGAACCTACTGTCCCAATCTGAGATGATAGACTATGGGAGCCCAAAGTGTACCCATACTCGTTCAAAGAAGAGTTTAGCAGTGGATTTTGCTGTGATATTCTTGTTACAGCTGCCATAATGGACATCTTAGAGAACCTATCGATGACCAAAAGAACACATTCGTTTGCATGCTTAGTGGAAGGAAGGCCTGACATGTAATCCATGGAGATGGATTCCCAAGGTTTCCTAGCGGTAGGCAGTGGGGTATAGAGTCCTTGCTTCTTGATAGTCAGTTTGGTAGTGGCACAGGCAGTGCATGATTTGATGTACTTCTCGACATCCTGTCGAAGATTCAGCCAATAGAAATACTTTTGCAATACTGCTACTGTTTTCTCGACCCCGAAATTCCTAGCAGCCTGACTGTAGTGTGCTTCTCAAATCATCTTGGCATGCTCGCTTGAAGGAACAAAAAGTTGACCCAGGTGGCATAACAGGGCATCTTGGAGGTGAAAATATGGAACATGGATCCCAGTTGGGATTCGAAACGTTGGCAGAAAAATCTTATTACTGTGGAATCTCCGATGTCTGAATCAAAAATATGGAACATGCTGATCCTCCAAGAGTGTTTGGTATGTGTGGATGAATTTTGGGTCACTTTTGTAAAGAAGTGGCCAATCAGAAGTCTCATGCCCACAAGATTTGAGCACGGTGGTTAACGCCATGATCGGTGGTAAACTGAGGCAATCTGCAACATTATTGGTGCTACCCTTCTTATACATGATATTCAAATGGAACTATTGCATGTATGTGGACCACTTCTAATGGAGATCATCCTACAATTTCCCTTGGGTCTGTATGAACTGCAGGGGTCGGTGGTCTATGTGGATGACCGTTTCCTTCCCCAAAATGTAATGCTTCCATTGTCGGTAGGCCTGCACAATGGAATACATCTCTTTTTCATAAGTGGGATACTTCTGGACTATGTTTGAAAGTGTCTCATTATGATATGCCACTGGATGCACTTGTTGAGTAAGGATTGCCCCAATAGCATAGTCAGAGGAATCTACCTTGACCTCAAATGGTTGTTGCAAGTCTGGTAATGCGAGCACTGGTACCGAGCTGAGGCAATATTTCAACTCTGTGAATTCCTTTTGTTGAGATTCAAACCAAAAGAGTTTTTCTTTTGCTTCTCCCTTGGTGACTTGACTCGAAGACCAAGTGATATGAGAAAATCCCAACACGAACCTACGGTAGAAGTTGGCAAGACCTAGAAAGCTACAGAGCTCTGTCAGTGTGGTTGGAGATGGCCAATCCCGAATGACTTGGATCTTGGTTAGATCCACATGTTCCCCTTGTTCATCAATAATGTATCCCAGATACTGAACCTGGGTCATGCCAAAAGTGCATTTCTCCAAATTGGCACATAACGTTTTGTTGCCGAAGTGTTTGGAGAACCTATCAAATGTGGTGGAGAGGCTCTTCCCAACTCTGGCTGAACATCAACATGTCATCCAAGTATACCACTACAAATGAGTTGGTGAATGGCCATAAGATGTCATCCATTAGCATCATGAAGGTTGTAGGAGCATTCATCAGTTCAAAAGGCATAACCAACCATTTGAAGAGGCCTTCCTTGGCTTTAAAGGCAGTCTTCCACACATCGGAGGGTTCTATTGCTACTTGGTGATATCCTAACTTCAAATCGATCTTGCTGAAATATTTTTCCCCCTTTAGTTGTTCCAGGAGGTCATCAATCCATGGGATCAAGTACCTATTACAAACAATGATCTTGTTCAACGCTCAATAGTCAATACAGAGTCTCCAAGTCCCATCCTTCTTCTGTACCAACATGATCGGGCTCCCACAAAGAAATGAACTCAGATGGATGTGACATTTCTGTAGTAGCTCTTGAATCTACCTCTTGATTTCATCATTCTCCACAATGGAGTGCTGATAGATTGGTCCATTGGGAAGTGGAAAATCCGGGGTGAAATTGATGGAGTGCTTGACCTGACAGTGCAGAGGAACCCATGCGGGGGAGGTGAAGATGTCCTCGTACTCCTCCACAATGTTGTCCATCTGTAGTTGTCATGTGGAGGGGCCCTGTCTAGAGGTCATGGCCACTGCCTTATTCTTTTCTTGAGGGCATATCATCAGGAAAACAAATTTGCCAGTTTTGGAAATGAGCTTACTACATTGTTTTGCAGTAACCAAAGATATGGCGGTAGGCAGTGCTACCTCCAGTATCCTATATAACTTATTTCCCAAAGTAACAATAACAACAATAACAACATGGGGCCTTGATTCATACACAACATGTCACTTCCACAAGTATGGTTGTCCTAATAATACATCACAAACTTCAAGGAGAGAAATGTCACACAATACCTCATTCGTGAAGGGCTTGATATTGCATGGAAGGTGACACTTTTGGCTCATGTGAAGATCCTGTCCTTGGTGAAGCCACCCAATGGTGTATAGTTGTGGATGTGTTGTGGTTGGTAAGCCCAGTCGCTTCACAAACTCTCCTGAAATTAGGTTCTTTTGGCTCCCACTGTTGACAATGAACTGTAGCGGGGAGCCCTTTACCCACATCTAGGAGTGGAAGAGACACTCCTCCTCCTCTAGATCTTCGGGTTCCTCCTTCTAGATCTTCGTGGTGGCAACAGTGGTGTTGGGATCTGCATCGATAATCTGCTTCCCTTTGTCATTCCCCTTGTCAGAATTTGACTTAGAGTCAGAACATGCATCTGATTCCAAAACCTTTAGCTCGACCACCAGTGACTGCTTGGCCCGACACTCACTTGTCTTGCGAGTGGAGCTCTTATGGAAATCACACCACTTTACCATCTCCTTTTTGGGCTTCATAGCGTTGTTCATTGCTTGCAGCTTTGGTGGGTTGTCTTGGGCTGCCCCACCTTAGCTTTGTCCTTTGTTTTGCAGTTTGGGGGCACCTTTCCCTTGCTTTAAATTCACAGATCAAAAGTCTCGCTTCTTCTATTTAAACTTTTGCTCCACCTTGATGACATATCGATATGCCGTGACGAGCGAGGAGATTTTTAGGAATTCTATTTATTCCTGGATGTACTTATGCAGGAAGTCATGGTATTTGAGTACTAAATCTTGCTCTGAATCCTTGATACCCAACTTTATGTGAAGGATATGGAAAATATTGGTAAACTACGACACGTCTTGGTCCCTTCCCTGTCGCAGCATGGTCCACTTTATGTATTGATCCTCGTAGCTTTCAACAGGGTAGTACTTCTCCTTGATGGCATCCCAGAATGAATTCCAAGTGGGTGCAGCTGAAAATAGTGAGGCTGTACTTTCATCCTTCTACTCGCAGTAGGTTTCCCAACAGTCCTTGACGTGGGGGGCTGCTTTGAGAAGAGCGAAAAGAATATTTTCCCAATTGGAAAAAACATGAATATAAAAATAACCCTATAGTAGATTTAACCATTTATCGATGACATTTGCGTCTATCTAATCCTCGAATATGGGGATTTCAAAATTAACTTGTACCTTAAATGGTGTGGCGCTTCCAGAGTAGCTGTTGGAAGTCGATGCATTGCTCCTGGGTAGCCGCTGAAGGATCTGGGCAAATCTGTCCATCATCACATTCCTTTGTTGCTTGAGGGCTTCTTCGAGCAAGATTTTGATAGGATCTTCTGCCCCCTCATCTTTCTTTTCATCCGCCATGGGAGGCCGTTGGGATTTTCAAGGCTGGTCTTGCAAAGGTTCGACCATTTCAACCCCTAACTCCTTATATCCTGACCTCATTGGGGACATGCAAAGAAAAATAGAGAAAAAGCAGACCGCTCTAATACCACTGATCCGAATTTAAACAGGAACACAACAAATTATAGAGATAACCATAAACATAGAGATGCAACGGAAATAATACTTCATTTCATTAATGTAAAATATTGAAATATTCTTACAAATAGAAATGGAAATAAACTAGCTACGATGATGGTATCTTATCTCTGAGAAGAGATGTGGCAGCTACCTGCCTCTGAACTGTCTTAAAATGAGGTTCGAAGGCCTATTTATTGTCGAGGAATAATGGAAAACCCTAAAAATCCAAAAACTTAACCCTAGAAGATGAAACACGAAACTGTGGGCCTTGTTTGGGTAAATTGATACATCAACTTCTTGGGGTTGTAACTTTGGCATACGATCTTTGTTTAACACACACAATATCTCGTTAGAAATATCTATCTGAGAAATACAACTTTGGGAAGAGAAAAATTGGTCCATGGATCCATGTTCCTCCTAGTTTTCCCAAAAAACGTCGTTTAGGGCCCCAAAAATGGTTCCAAAAGTTCAGGACCCGAAAAACTACTAAAAATAATAAGTTGTGCTACAATTAAGGAAACTGAAAAGCTAAAAGAAACGATGGTGGGGGTCCAAGTGGACTTGGTGGGTGGGTACTAATATCCACCTGGATCATTAATAATGATAGTATATTCAGAACTATTAATCAAAGCAAGACCGATACATACTCCTCTTGAAACCATCAACTGGCCAGATGGATAATAAATCACCAAAGCCACAGAAGCAAGGTTCTGGGTTTGCCTACTTGCACCATCGGTGAATCCTAGATATAATGAATCATCCATCAATACCTTCCAAAAGCAAATAAAAAATATCAACATCACTAAACCGCTAGATAAATATGTAAAAATATATAATATATACAAACAAGCAAGTGCTCAACCAAAGCCTAAGTAAAGTACTTCTTAAGGTAGAACCCATTTCTAGGCTCCGCCAACTTGTTTCCTTCAAAGTCAATTAATTCATAAGCCCCCTTTTTCAAAATGCGCTTGACTGTAAAGGGATCGTACCACATAGTTTTAAACTTGCCTGCCCCCAGGGCGTCTTTGTATTGATCATAGACCAAAAGAAGGTCACCTTCAGAAAAATTCCAAGGGCGGACAACTTTATCGTATTGAGTTTTTACCCTCTTTTTATGGGCTTCATTTATTATGGCAGCATCTCGACACTACTCATCAAGATGATCCAAAATGAAAGAGGCGTTCCTCAAGACTAGAAGTCTCTGGAAGAAGTTCAACAACTAGCTTAAGAGAATGAATTTCACATTCAATAGGAAAGATAGATTGCAACCCATAAACTAGTTGAAAAGGAGTAAAACCAATTGCAGTCTTAACTGAAGTTCGATATGCCTAAAGTGTCGGATACAACATGATGTGACAATTGGATCGAGATTTATCAATCATCCTTTGCAGGATGATTTTAAGGGACTTGTTCACAACTTCAACCTTCCCATTGGCTTGAGGATAATATGGAGATGAATTCTCTTACCGGAAACCCAACTTGAGAGCCAATTCAGACATCAGTTTATTTTGCAGATCACTACCATGGTTAGTGACAATATCTTTAGGGATACAAAATCATGAAATAACTTGATTGAAGAGAAACAAGGCCACTATTTCACTATGATTTTTGAAAGTAGGCATGGCCTCAACCCACTTTGTAAAGTAGTCTATGGCCACAATGATGTACTTGTGATTCCCTGCCAATGGTGGATTACAAGTAGTAAAGTCAATGGCCCACTTTGTGAAAGGAACAACGGTGATAACAAGAAAAAGTAGAGCTGGATGTGCGCACATTTTCTGAGTATAGAGTTGACAAGGATGGAATATTTTGACCGCTTCAATACAATCTTTGAAAATCGAGGGCTAAAAGTAGCCTGCTCACAAAATGTTTTGGGCTGTTGCAAGCCCCAATAGATGACTGCACAAGCTCCATTGTGGAAATAATTAAACACTGACTCATCATCTTCCAAAGTCAAATAACGCCTAAGAATTGAATCAACCCCGCGATGATATAATATGTCACCTATAATAGCATAATTCTTAGCTAGGTGACGCAACTTCTACGCTCATCTTTGGAGAAAGCAAGTGGAAACTTCGAAGTGTTGAGATATATAATGATATCTCCATACTAAGGATCTTGTGAAGAAATGAGAAATAAATGTTCATCGAAAAAAATTTCCTCGTGAATAATTTCTTCCTCACAAGGCAGCTCTGATATTAACTTTGCAAATACTAAAGATTTCTTTGATTTAGTTGACATGAATTCGAGATCGAATTCTTGAAAAATGACAATCCATCTATTATATTTGCCCCCAATCGCTTTCATACTAATGACAAACTAAAATGGATTGACAGCTGCTAAGACGAACATTTTTTGAAGTAGAACGTAATGCCAAAGCCGCTAGACAGCATGGACAGTTGCGAAAGCCAATTTCTCAATGGGAAAATAGCATAGTTCAAGGCCTACCAAGCCTCGACTTAGGTAGTAGATTACATGCTCACAGAAAGTATCATCTTCCTAAAAGAGAACCATACCGATGGTTGATTCTGCTCAGCAAGATACAAAAGGAAGTCTTTACTATAATCGGGTGGACTGAATAATGGAGCAGAAGTTAATGATTTTTTCAAAGCATCAAAAGATCGTTGCACGAAATCATCCCATAAAAATGGTACTCCTTTCTTAAGCAAACGCATAAATCCTTTTGTAATCTCGACATAATTTTCTATGAATCTCCTCAAGAAACTTGCCTTTCCTTGGAGACTTTGAAGTTGACGAATGGAGGATGGGGGAGGCAAGTATTGCCTCAACCTTGAAGGGATCAACATGAATCACTCTGTCGATACAATTAATCCTAACAACCGACCGGATGTGACGACAAAAATGCACTTTTTTGGATTCAACCGGATTTTATAAAAACGACACCGTTCAAAGATCAACCAAAGGTGTTTACGATGTCATTTCTCTTTCGAAAACAAGCAGCTAAATCATCCAGATATGCTTCAATAACGTGTTTGATGTCATGAAAATAATAAGACATGGCTCGTTGAAAAGTGGCTCCAACATTTTTAAGGCCAAAAGGCATCTTTTTGTATGAAAACTTACCCCAACGACAAATAAAGGCTGTCTTGTGCTGATCTTTTGGATGGATAGTAATTTGATTGTAACCAGAGAATCCATCCATGAATGAAAAAATTTCATTACTCATAGATTCATCAATAATTTGATCAACAAAATGCATGGGGTAATTGTCTTTCGGACAAGCCTTATTTAGGTCCCTAAATTCAATACATACTTGGATCGTTCCCTGCTTTTTATCTACAGGGACTGGATTAGAGACCCACTCAGTCAGAGAAATGGTGTATATAAAGCCCACCTTAAGAAACTTTTCAACCTCATCTTTAATAGCTCCTACTTTTCTAGGATTGACCGGTCGAAGTTTTTGACGAATAGGTTTAGCATTTTCATATGTCTTTATCTCATGCTGGACTATAGATGGATCTATTCCAGGCATTTCCTCATAAAACCAAGTGAACATATCACGAAACTCTTTGAAGAGATCGGTGTAAATTTTAATTTCTTCAGGGGAACAGTTAGATCTGATGAAGACATTTTCGATTATGTTAGGATTCCTAGAGATGTTCACAAGTACAGTTCATGAAATAACATACACGTTACCTTCGACAGAAAACTGTGTTGGTGCCAAAGGGTTTAAGACTGTATGAACATCACTAGTATATGGACTTGACAAACTTGACTCAATTTCTCACAAATGAGGGAGGAAATATGAACAATGATGTAAATCATCCCATGGTATATCGACACCCATCATTGCTTCTAAAATTGCTTCCTCAGATGGTAAGACTGTATTTAAGCAATCCTGAGCTGAAGCTAAATCGAGGGTCTAGGTCAGAGCCACATCTCCATCTAACTCGTCTAGTGAGAAAGGAGTAGGATGGGAGTTTGCAGAGTTAACAATAGATTGATATGAAATTTATACTGCAAACATAGGACATGTCATTCCACCTACCGGCCCTCAATCTAATGTGGTGGTAGATGAGGGTAAAGGCCAAGGGTCCGAAAAATAATGAGTTCAAAATAAATCTCTTCGAGAAGATTCCCTAGATGATGAAATAACATTGATTCTAGCTAAAGGAGTAGGGAGATCAAAACTAACCATTAAAGAAGAGTACATCTCGACTCCTAAATTCTCAATAGGTTGCCTGGGATTGTCCACTAATGGAACATTAGAGTCAGAGGATGCATGAGAATCACCTAGAGAATAATCCATCTGATCAAAGTTTACAATCCCTCCCTCATGAGCAAAACAAAGGATGCGAAATAATGATGAAACTATGGCATCCATCTCATAAATACAATTCCTACCTAAGAGGAGGTTGTAATCCAGGTTCGCATCGACAATTTCTACCTCAATATTTACCACCTTCCCCCCAACATAGATGGGAAAGGCTGAAATAATCATGTGCAGCTTATGAGAATGTCTGTTAAATGCCATCAATAGAGTCAGTGAAGGAACAACTTGAGGTGATCCAATGGCCTTCCAGCATGACATGGATATCACACATGTGGAAGCTCCCTCATTTATAACTGTTTGAAAGATGTCAGTCTTTCAATATGTAGACTTTATTTGGAAAGCCATATGATCAGGAAGTCTCTTTTTGATGTTTGACATATCAAAAGTGAGCACAAGAGAATTTTTTGGATCTATTGCTCCGATTGTCGAGAGTAAAGCACTCCTCTGAGTAGGGCACGATTGGAGTACCTCTAATGCTGACATAGCGCAAGGAATCTGACCTAGATCTTCTACAGTCGATTAGTTTTGGGCTTCCCTAGAATTAGGGTTAATGGTGGAGCACTTCATGGAGCCTTTCATCATCCGAGGTATAGACTCAACAGAGGGCCTCTCAATATGGATCAGCTCTTAGGCATTGGAAGCAGACTTAGCCTTAGATGATTCCAATTCACTGTAATCATGTGATCACGTAGTGACGTCAATATGTGAGCCCATCATATAAAAATTTGATGAATTGTCCCCTTCTGGTTACCCCCTGTGGGGATACCAGCATTAGAATTTGCGCCAACAAGTGATTTTTGCCGTTGGGGAAAAGGGTTAGTGAGAACAACTTGGGAGCTAGAATACCCTAGCTGCGCTAATAAGTGCTGAGCATCTTGGATCTTAGGGAAGAGATGAATCAAATGATCCCCATTGCTTAACTTGCATGGAAATTTTACCTTTTCTTGGACCCTTTCTTACCCTCTCCAACATCATTTCCAGGTTTGTTCACATTGCCCTTCCCATTCTGGTTCTTCTTCCTGCCTCGTCCTTTCTTCTTTCCATCGGATTGTTGATTTCCTTAGGGGTTAGAAGTTTGGATGGTGTTTATAGATGTACGTTGAGAAGGTGTAGATGTGGATGGTGATGCCTGCATAGAGGAAGCAATTTTTAAAGACAACTGTTGCAATTGATTTAGCAGGTTAACCGTGTTTACATCAATTGATCCAACTAGCCTGTCTGTATGGGGACCTGGCTTCTGTTTGGCTATATCGACCTTGTATCTAGGAGCTTCAGGTAGAATTTTTTGAAGAACCTAGACTAAGAATAGATCAGTTCTAACTGCTGGGCCCTAAAAAGAGTCTGCTCTTTAGTGAAAACACCAGAGAGGGACACATCCTTAGAGATCTCAGGTTGTAATGATTTAAGAAACCATTCAAGAAGGAATTCTTGTGGGGTATCGACTTTGATGAGCCTCTTCCTTCTCCTCCATTCTTGAATATGATCAGAAATGTGAGTCGCCTGATCTTGTTGGAAATTAGCCAGAAGCTCAGTTCCGACATCCTATCGGGCAGAAAATTGAAAATGGTTCAAAAAGATAGTAGCCAAATCGCCGAAATAAGTTAAGGTGCCCCCTGGTAGGTCTATGTACCACTTAGCCACATTTCTAGTTAGGGTACGTTGAAATAATCTCAGTATGATTGAATTATCTATCAGGGAGTTCAACAAAAAACATAAGTGGAAGGTGGTTACATGGTCACCTAGATCTTCACCTGTCTTCCCCTCGAATTTTGGGAGAATGCCGAGATATATTATAAAATCATAGCTATCTTCTATACTATAATAGTTCTGCAGAGAATGTAGCCCTTCTGATTCAAACCCTAACCACTACTAACCATTATGCTGACACTGCTATAGGAATACCACCTAGATCTACTTCATCAATGGTAAGGTGTTACCATCAACCGTATAAGGTTTCCATGACGTTGAGAAGTCTCCATGACTGCATATAGACCTACGTATAAGAGTCTTCCAGACCAGCGTATGAGAATTGCATGGATTTATTCATTGTCTGCACAACATATAGGGTTTCTATAACTGTGCGTATATTGTCTTCATGACAAGATTTGCGATGATGTATAGAGATCTGCGTATGACAGTGTTTACTATTATGTTGTGCGTATATTGTATTTATAACAACATTTTCCTATATAGAGCAGTGTTTACCATGATGCTATGCATATACCATGATGCGTATATTAGGTGTATAGATCTCAGATACATCATGTATAAAGATCTGCGTATACATGACAACGTTTTAAATGTTTCCATGTCTGTGTTCCTCAACATGTACAACGTGTAATCCATTTGTGAACTGTGTATAGATCTATTAATAGCGTAAGGGTGTCTTGTCTCCCTATCGGCGTTCCTCATCATGTACAACGTATAAGTCTCCATCATGATCTGCATATGTGGGAGCCCCCTTGACAATGTAGATTAGGGCATGTGTATTCTGGATAGTGTATTAGGACCTATGTGCTGCATAGATCATCCTCATATGCTGGCGGCTTCCTGCGGTTAGGGCATCACCCTTGGGCCGGGATATCCTCTATGTGTTTTTCCTTCTCCAAAAACCCAAGACGTGGAGAGAAGATCACACATGTAGAGGATGTGTAAATGACTTCAAATCCTCTTCTATTTATACTAAAATGTAGATGATGAATAGGCATGTCTTTTGGGCTTCTGAGCCTACTCAAGTTGCTGGTTGGCTTGATAATAATTTCGTAATCAAAATAAATTCATATCTCCATAAATATTTATCATAATCGGATGATATTTAGATCAATCCTACACCTCTCGATGAGAGGGATCCAATAAAAATATTAGCTGCCATAAATAAGCTGACCCACATGGAGTTTGGCCCTAGTTGCCAATTTTGACACAACATTTTAAAAAGAATGACCTAGATTTGTGAAGGCACTAGGTTGCCTGAAGTAATTTGTAGACCCAACTGAACCATAAGGAGCCCCTTATGATCCAACAAAATTCAGAGTTTTACCAACTCCTGTCGAAAATCCTCCATAACTAGTAAAGTTACCCCCTAAAGAAGTGTTAAAAGGAGTAGAAAGCCCCTAATAAGGATTCCATGTGTTAGCATGGTGAGTTTTTTTTTGAAAAGAATTGATAGGAGAATACGACATATTCCCATGTTAGCCAAAATAAGATTGATTTCCGTCTCCTAACCCACTAACTATAAGGTTTGTCCAACTTTGAAATGGATTATAACCTTGACCTAAAAAGGAAAAAGGCATGGATCCCACAGTTGGGTTGGAATGTGGTATATGACCACCCCTAAATGGGAAACCCTGAAAAGAAGTTGATCCACTCACCATGGATGTAGAGGCAGCTAATGGAATACTCAATGGAACCAAAGGAATCATGCTGGCCGGCATTCCAAAAAGGAAAAAACCAATTCCAAAGGCAAGAGCTTGAGAATTTCCACTCGGTGATGGAATGGAAGTAGAACCAAATATAATAGTGCTAGGAGTAACAAAAGGTATAGAAATTGTTCCTCCTCCTTGTACAGATACAAGAGTCTGCATACACGTAGCACTTGTAATGGATGTGATGCTTCCAACAATGGTCATTGAAGGAATAGATTGATGTAAACCTGGACTTGAAGGCCTGTTGGTTGGAGTTCTGACTTATAATAAAACATCTGGATGATCACGAGGAAGAGGAGAATTAGGAGCTTCAATAGACTCTAAAATCTCTTCAACCTCGATGTTATCTTCCGATTGAAAGAGGACTTTAGAAAGAATTGGAGTGTTCCTCTCTAACTCGCTACTTGTACTAGGTCTATCTTGTGAATCAATGACTCCAACCGGAGCATCAATCTTCGATGTGCCTGCTACCACTAGTTGAAAATCACTGGCAGTATTGCTCCTATGCCTTCAAGGAGAAGGCTCAGGACTCGTAGGTGATAGCCCATGAAGTCTCCTAGATCAAAAAGCTGGTCAATCAACCACTTTGAATTATTTTTAAGAAATCTACTTAAAGACTCGAAAAAAATTGTAAATCTAGGCCAACTAGGAGCAAAGAGCACTCTCTAAAATTCCCTAAAGATACGAAATCAAACAAATTTCAAGTATTTCCACTCTGGGTGATTAGGACCGAACACCAAAATACAAGAAAGCCAAAATCAAGGGCCTTCCAAAAATAGACCGGGGTAATTATGCCCCAGGCCTACTAGCAAAGGTATCAGAGGCAGTTACACTGATCTCCAGACAACAACCTTTGTCGGTTCAATCACCCAATCTTTGCAAGGGTACCCTCCAGAAGTACCACTGAACATGGTGCAACATCAACCTCAGGTGCCACGGGATTCCCCTCCGCAGCCACCTATGCAATCGCTAGGAAAGAAAACTATGGATACCAACTCGTATCAAAAGTCGGGCGAAATAGTCGTGAGGTGGGATCCGACAAGTTTGAGAGGGGGTATCTCTCTTCTTTGTCTTCACTCTCCCTCATGCTTAACTCCCAGTCATGGAGCTTTCTTGGTCTTTCTAACGATATTGGGTTTCGCTCTTTATTCAACTTCTATGCTTTGTAATTTGAGCGGCCTTGGAGAGTTAACTCTCCACTCTCCTATTCCAAGGCCCTAATGAACCTAAACTTGTTGGTGTTTGCTTAATGACAACAATAAAATTTCTAGTTCATTTTATTAGTCGCTTGATTTTATATAGCTGTTCTTTAAGTCAGGGGGATTTACGAGAGTGAAACTAATGATGTTTTTATGACACTAAAGAAATTAATAGAAAACTAACTATATGAATGCAGTCATTTTATTCGATGAAGAGTGATCTCTGCTTGGGTTCTACGAAATTTTTTATATAAGCAAAATATTTTTATTTTTTGAAACAATCCACACACACCCAAAAACTAGAAAAACTAAGAATGCCTTAAAATGCAAACTAACCTAATGCAAATTACAATGATGATGCAAGATTCTAAACAACACTCATAAGCAAATGAAACTCTTTATAGAGACAATAAACCAACTTAAAATGAAGAGGCCAAAAATCTGAATGCAAATCTCTCTTCAAAGAAAGTGGAACAAATCACAAAAGATCTCAATTTTCTTTTCAAGACTAAAACAAAAGAAACCAAAAGCAAAAAACTTGGAAAAAGAAAATCAAAAACAAAGTTTTTTTGAGCTTTTTCTTTTAAAGGGAACAAAACAACTTTTCGAGGTCACTAAAGTACTACTAAAACTTGGAAGATCAATAAATAAGCACAAGGAGTCTTTTAATATCACAAGCTATAAACTCAAAATGAATAAAACTTGAACAATAAAGACTACGAATTGTACAAACTAACCCAAGTAGCAGCAAAATATTTCGACAAACTGAAAAAAAAGGACAAGAAAGAAATACTTTCAAACTTGTCAAAAAGACTGTCAAAAAGAAATAAAAGCAACAAGGCCACCAAAAGAGGGAAAGCAAAGCAAGGGATTTGAAATCTGGGTTAGAATCGAAATTGAAAACAATTTTCTATTTTGGAAGACCAGAACAACCAAGAACTTCATAATGAAGCCTTTAACCTGTTATGCCCTACAATAACCCCCCATTTCATATCATTATTATCCCAAAACTATAATATGAAATGGGTCCCTTTTAATTTTAATTTTAATCGGTATCAACTTAGTTTTATTCAAAAAGGTCCGAAAAAATAAAATTAAGCATTACCAAAAAACCTTTTCGAATAAACCAATCAAAAGCCTTACATATAAATGATTAATCTTTTGTCATTGCGATAAAGCGATCGCAGGATTGCATATCGCAATGACAAAGGGAACACAACTTAAGGACCCATTGGTTTTCTCCGATGCGAAATTGCAATAAGATATCGGCGATAATGAACTAGCGCAATAAAGCTCCCTTTTGCTCCGATGCGATGCGATATCGCTATCGACGATCGGCAATCGACTATGCATGCTTTTAAACTGCCCCACTCGCTACTCCCGACGCGATGCGATATCACTATCGGTGATCGGGGATTCCAAATGGAACCAATATAACAATTTATGATTTCCCCCGACGCCCGATTGCGATAAAGCCAAAAAGCGCAGATTTCAAAGGAAATCTTAAAGCGGGTTTAATACGATTTATTCGTATTTAAGACCTTATCTTCTGAAGAGCCATTCATCCGTGCTTAACCGCCAAAACACCCAAGGCACGCTTCAAATAAATCATTCGGCCATTAATCGAATTGACGGTCAATGATAGGATTGACAGGTCTTAACGGCCATTTAATGAAACAGTAAGCCTGAGATCTTTTTACAGATTTTATCCGAGGCCACCTTAAGTCAATCATTCGCCATGCATTCATTGATATATATCTCAGTCATAGTCGATTTACGCTATCATTTTTTGTATTACGTCCATTATCATCTCTGTGCAGAATTCTTTCGAAGTAACAGATTTAAGCAGAATGGGGAAGAAGTCCGAGAAAACCACAATGGCTTCTGCTTCGCCAACCACATGGCAACTTGTCGTTGATCCAAGCACAAAAAATAAAGGGCTAATATTGGACACTACATGCTTAGGACTTGTCAAAACTACTTGGCAAGGTACCTATAATCTGATCGAAGCAGAAGAGCCAAGGGTGACAACAATACAAGTCTCAGCTGACAGCACTAGCAAATCTGAGGCTAATCTAAGCGATTTAGCCAACTCTTTTCTTCATTGAATAGCGGCTCCGGAGAAAATCCTCCCATATACAGATGTGGTTAGATGGGCGATTCAGGAAATCCCAATTACCGACAGAACTTTCAACACCACAGATGGGAGAATTTTTGGTTCCTTTCGAGCCGAGGATTTAAGGAAAATGTATCATTTACCAGTGGCAGAGAAGAAATATAACACGACATTCCTGGAGAAATTCCGAGCTGAGAATGAGACTGAATCCGAACCCATTCGAGGTTGGAGACAAAATCCAACAAAGCACAAGCACGAATCTTCAGGTAAGTAATCGGTCGATTCTCTATGCTCTCCTTATTGCTATGCTGGGATAATGATGTGCAGGTTGTGGGGATTACATGATTCCGCCAATTTTACCATAGAAATGGTCCCCTTAATGGAGGCAGCATGTAGTGGTGAAATAATGGATTGGGCAGATATACTGTCTGATAAGTTAGCATCCACAATTCTTGAGTTTAGATTCAATTCCCGCGTCACTCAAAAGTTCATTCCCCCATTTTACTATAGTGCCTATGTATTAGATGTCCTATGTTTTAATTATGAATTTCCCATGCTCGGATGGAGGTGGACGTCGCAAGACCCCGCACCCATTCACATATACCATCAAAAGTTGTGGAAGACCAACTACAAACACCATTTGTATCAAATTTGCAACGGTTTCATGTTGCCCATTCATTATTCTATTTTCAATAAGCCTGCCCCTAAGATTTCCTACCAAGCAGGGATTGATTTAACATCCATAGGAAGTTGGTTCGGGGAGGAAAAGTTCACTTATATCAGAGTTTTTGGCAGTCAAGCCAAGCCCCACGTTCTTCCTCTATACATCCTTGATAAACTACTAGCCAGAGAAATAGCTTATCAGATCATCTCCGATGGGGTTACACAAACTCTGAGGAAAGCTAAAAAGCACGTCTGACCCTCTTTTCCTTTGAGAATTGGTATCTACACTCTGCATGATTTCAAACATGCAGAGAAAGAAGCTGAGAAAATAAACTCGTTAACCCTGGCAACTCTACCGAGCAAGCGATTTGATCCAAACAAAGTCGCCTATAATGCACTCGAACATGCCAAATTGACCAAGTTCGAGCATAAAGAAGATAGATTTGAGGACTTGTTCGCATCGGCAGAGTCAACGTATCAAGTTAAATCGCTTGCCATACTTGAATACAATGATGAGGGACTAGTTGAATTCAATAGACTTAGAGAGCATAGGTTGCAAACTCTGCCTCTAGATATGTTAACAACGACTCCAACAATAGAATCAAGTGATCCTGAGCATCGACTTGATAAAGAACCTCATGTTACATCAAAGCAACAGGAGGAAGTACATGAGCAAAGACAAGAAGAGACCCAGGCGAAAGAGCAAGAACAAAGCAGTTTAAATACAAATGAAGATACACAGATTGATCCGAAATTTCTCTAGGAATGGTAGCAATTTAATTCGATCATCGGCAATCTGGAATGCTCTAAAGATGACGAGACTTCAAAAGAGGTAAATACACAAGAGGCGACTTCAAAGCAGGTTTCAAGTGAAACCAACGACCCACCCAAATCAAAAGAAGTGGAAATAATCCCAAAGGATCCTTCTGGCGAAGTTATTTTACAGATTGAAGAGATTCCTCCCTTGGATGTCTTCTATAGCCCAAGGCATAAAGCTGTAGTGAAACGACAGAGGAAGAGGAGAAGGACTGATCAACCTTCTTTATTCCCAGAACAAATAGTAACGGGAAATGTGCTATGGAAAGAGGAATTTGACCCCTCTGATGATTTGACAAAGCTATTGCAATATGTTGGAGCTTATTCGGCAACGCCAATAGACAAAGCATCCGAGGTGAGCAGTTTATTGAAGACAAAAGATCAGGATATCTTCTCGCTACATGCACAATTATCAGAAGCGCAGCAAAAGGCAGAGCAGGCAGAACAACAATTGCTAGTACAACAACAAATAAACAATCAGCTGACTAAACAATTGTAGGAAGAAAAACAGAGGTTTAACGACAGTGCATTCCAAAAGAAAAAGGAGCTATCGGAGGCATTGGCGCAACTAAAAGCATCAAATGAACAAATGCTAAAATCCAAAGATGAGCAGTTCGCTCAATTATCAGCTCAACTTGAGCAAATAAAAAAGCTCCCACAGATAGATGAGTTTAAAGCAGAGACATTTCAACTAAACAAAGGATTGATAAATCAGATGAAGCTTTTGTGTCAGCAAATCACCCAGGCAGAACCATTATGCAACTTAGCGACATCCATAAGTGAGAAAGTAGAAAAGGCAAGGACAAATTTGGATCAAGCCGAAGAAACATTGACAAATTTCTTGGAATGGCAAGATACCGATCAGGGACAGGCAGCTACCTACCAAGGATTCTAGAATCGCATAAAGAAATATTATTTACAGAATGGCAATCTCAGTTAATGAAGGCAGAAAGAGCGATTTCAAGATGCAAGACAACCACTAGTAATTTGGTTGAATTGG